>KI919921.1:11773-21795 GCA_000473525.2 Anopheles melas | reverse complement strand
TCATGAGCATGTATTGGTCACACCAACCGTTATGAGTATCACCTCTGATTATAACAATTGAGTACGTGACGCTGATATGGATTTTGCTTCCGTCAGATATATTTTATATGACATTGACAGTGACATTTTGCAGCACTGGTCACAAACACGGTCCTTTCGAAGGACGCGACAGCGCGGGGTTTGGCAATGGTCAATTTTTCATTCCTCTAACTAGACAAAACAATTACAACAGGTTGAGCTTTGTTCGAGATGGTTCATCTCCTAAGTATGAGAAATATTTGCCACTATTTCGATGCCAGACCCGCACAGCAGTCAACCAACCGCTGCGCTGTCGTCGCCACCAGCATGTTCTTCAGCACGGCGGTGATGATCACGATGTATCTCTCGGCTTTTAAAATAAAACCTTAATTTGATGATCATTTAATGGAGGGGTGGTAGATCTCGCCCGGGAGGAGCGGAAAAAGGGACGGACGCCAGCAGCGGGGCTGGTTGGTTAAAAATATTATATTTTTATGACGCTACCTCGGTATTCGGGACCATTCGAGAACGGGAAGCGCCATATAAATTAAAACTTTTATCAGCTCATAATGGTGACAACGGCGCCTCCGGCTGTTGCGTCACCCGGCCCGTCACGAGACCCTCCAATCCGGCACATCCTTACGTGGGAGGTAGATCAGGTGTGTGTCAATACTCGGCTACCTGCACCGAGCTGAGAATGAAAGGATGAACGGGAAGCGCAATAGCGCGTCTACTGCACAACTGGCGCAATCCAAAGGTTGAGCATCCTTTTTTCTGTCTCGGGAGGACACAGCCGAGAGTAGTGACACATAATTTATGAGCTTCCCCCTTTCGGTACCCTACGTTCCGCCTCCCCCGGGTGAAACACTTGTCCCTTTTTGTCATTCTTTTTCTGGCTTTGGCTACAAAAATGTAAACCTCCTGAAAATCCCAACAAACGCATGGTTCAACGTTACAGTACGTTGTGGGTTTACAGATTTCTATTACACAAAACTTTGCTTTGCGCGGTACGAAGTTACGCAGCGGTCCGTTTTTACTGTGTCCTTTCCACATCCTTACCGTGTCTATACCGACGGGAACCAGAACAGGCTAGGAAAGGAACCCACCTCGAAAACGGCCCGGGAGATAAACTTATAAATTATGGATTTTTGTTGCGTGTTTTTATTTGTTTTTACCAAAAATTGATATAAAAAGGAGGACGCCTGCTCCGCCTGTTTTCTTGCCCTCTTCTTCCCTTCTTCCTTGATGAAGTCCAACAGGAGAGCATTTTTTTATAGACCTTTTGCTTCTGATTCATTGCAGACAAGCGTTGAAGCAGCGTAGACAGAAGTGGAGGACCATCGGCATCGAACAATCAGAGCATTCTATTTTCGATGTCAATACAATTTGGTAATATTTCACCAAGGGACTGTCCGTGTGCGTGTGTGAGTGTGTTCAACGCTTAAATCCATCAAATCGACATAATCGTCGCCAAGTGGACGAGTGGCCTTGCACGCGGTGTCAGCAGAATCTGTCAAATAAATCGTTACATTGCTCATTAATTTAATGTATGAATCTTTAATCAACGCCCTCTCGAGTGGGCCCTCTCGAGTGGCCAAGGGTGAGTGGCACCGGAGGTGTTTGGAAGCTGGCGGCTCGACACTTGAGCGAAGCAGCCCGGGCAAGTGGAATTATTCCTCCTCAAGTGGTTCGGTCGCCGGCGTGTCCTCTAAGCGACCGGTCGAGTAGGGTGTTCTAATTTTATCGAGCATCATCTTCAAGAGCTCCGACTATTCGCTCCCGAGACGCGTTGAAAGTGCCCATGTTGGTTGGGCATGTTGTCAAACATTGAGGGATGCGATTATTACTGTTAATGGTGTGTGGGGTTGTTGTGATAGAACAATGGATCTTTCCGACCAAAAAGCTTCTAAAACACCATGTACCAAGAGAGTACCTTGACAAATGGTGAATGTTTTACAACCGTCAAGTCTATTTCCGGTCTTTCATCTCTTCTAAAAGTCCTTTTTCTATCCAAAAAAGAAAACAACAATCTGAACATACCTTGCATGTAGCAAACTAACTCCGCTTGTCTGAAAAGTAATATACAAACATGACAGTCAGGAAACTTTGCACAAAACTCAAACGTACGAGCATGACCGTTTGACCCTCCCAGGGTTTTGTGAGGACACGGCCATCGATGTACGGTCAGTTTGAGACCTGGGTATCCATCCCCCAGGTCTCAATCGAATGCTGGGGAGGAAGAAAAAGGGACAGAAAAATCGATTCCCGATACAGTGGAGAGGGCAGAAGGTACAACAAAAGGAATAGATAGTGCAAAAAAAAAACAAGGAAAAACTTTTCACACCGTACGGTGTACTGTTTTCGCATGATATGCTACCCAGCTGACAGATGTTTGTTACAAGAGAAATAGTGTTTTGGTGAAAATTTACAGGAAAACTCAGTCATAAAACGTCAATATACAACAAAGAGCTGCAAAAACGCCTTAAAGTATGCAATGCGCACATCAAAACTATCTTAATAACATTCTTATTTAATATCCTTCATGTAAAATCGTTCTTTTACCATCGCATGTGTATTGATTCGGACGCGGAAGAATAAATTCACCTCCACATCACATTTGCACGTCCCTTTCTTTCCCTTTTTTCCGATTTCCTGTTTTGCGATACGCAACGCAAACAAAAACATGTGCAAACACAAATAAACTTCACCCTTCATCGCCTTTATGCGCTGCCCGTAAATCGCAATCCCAAATCAAAGCGAGAGCAACAGCAACCGAATGAATTTCTGATTTGATGAAAAATATATCACTATCGGTGCTGAATAATCACCGGAAATCCGCCGGGTGCTGCGTGCTCACTCCCTCACTCCCGGGAGCAATAATAATTCTACCAAGGGCAGGCAGGCAGGCGACCCGCCGTCATTTAGGGGCTCGGGTCGGCTTTTGTCACTAACTCATCCGCAAAGTAAACAGTCTCGCGCCCGGTTTCGTGCACACCACGGAAGTCATCTTTGCCATGCCAGAGCCTCTCTGCCACTGTCGTAGCAAGCAACGCTCTGTCTGGAAATTGTTTCCGGCCGTCGCCAAATGGAGGTTTCGATCGCCTTAAGGAAGTGTCTCTGTGCTGCCACTACCACGGGCAATGGGGGTAATTTTCATATTTTAATACGAAATAAATCGCTGCTGATCATAATTCCCGCCCCTAGCACGGCACGCACGTTCCGTAAACAGAGCAGCGGCAAGCGTGTGTGTGCGTTTGTGCGTTGTTGGACCCCTTTTTGAGTTTGCCCCTGTTAGTAAGGGAACGAGGCTCATCGCGGGAAAACCGGAAGCATTCCTTTTCCCTACCCTTCCCGTTCCTCCCACCCTCTCACCCGTAAAATTATTACCCTCGCTTCCACCGAGCAGGATGACACGTCGAAAAGGCCGGAGGCAAGTGGGCAATAAATGAAATATTTCTCCTACACCCGACGTGATGACGTGCGGCACGCGTGGCTCTGTCTGGCTGTGTGAGTGTTTGGTTGTGTGTGCCCGGAGCATCCCGGGGTTTTCTTGACGTTAACGCCTAGACGTTTCCAGCCCCGGTAATTGGCCACGTGCGGCTGAGCGGGACATTCCTAAACCGAAAACAGGAAGGAATGCGCTCCTTCAGCGTCCTGCCTGTGAGTTCTGGCTTTGGGTTGTTTCCCCCCCCCCAAAACAGCATACATGGAAAAATGAAAAATGGAAAAATGGAAAAATGTTTTTGACCCAAAACTGTTTCCCGCTCCTCTAGTTAGGAGTCACCGGGAGCCCGAGTGTGTGGCTGATTGAAAACAACTGTTGACAGGTTTTCGGAAGAGCGAAGTGAATGGGTCGACCATTTCTCTGGCCAGAATTTTAACCCATGAAGTGCCATGTCCCGCAGCGAAACTCGCCGTGTGTGTGTGTGCTAAAATATGACCTAACTAAATGGGGTGAGGGAATGGGCAAAAAGGGTGGAACTCGGTGGAAAAGAACGAGAGCTAACGCCCGGTCGCAGGTTCGCCGCTTCGTGTCGATTAAAACCACTCAAATGCAGTAATAAAATAATTACATTTTTGACGAACCCTCCAGCAGTTTCCATTTTTTTTTGTTAGGACATAAAGGGAATTGTAAAAAGAAAACAAATAAAAGAGAAAAAATACTCCTCGCTCCTTGCCGGAAACGGTGAAAACCTATCAATGTTTGGCAAGTGGAGGAAGACATACGGAAGGGGCAGTTCGCTTATTGATGATCGTTTCCATTCATCATAACAATTCGTCAATGTCAATCTGTTCAATATTACATTTTAAAGCATTAAAGAAAGGGAGGGTTTTTTTTTCTGACAATAAATTCAATCACCAAACAATGTAGACTTTGCGCAAAGTAGATGCGTATTAATTACAGCTTTTATTGTTTAACGAGCATACATACTACAACAGGCAACGAACCTTTTTTGGTTGTCTTTTTGCAAAAAAAAAAAACACCTTAAAATGAAACCCTTCAAATAGTCACAGCACTCGAGTGTGCGTACTTCAATTCGTACTCGATTCGATAAGCCTGTACACATGACACATAACGCCGCAGTCCCGCAAGCTTTGACGTTTTGCTTCGCTTCCGGCACGAACTTAATGCTTAATTTTGTTTCGTATTTTTGAAGAAAAAAACCCCTGACACCTGACACTCTTGTCTTATGCAATTGAAATGCTTTTCCCAATCAGGTGGGTTGTAAAATGAGCAACAAATACGTCCGAGATTGACAAAACAGCGGCTGGAGTGGATGGGCAAGAAGGTTCAAGCGCAAAATCAACCGCACGGAATCGAATCGAATGGAATTGCGCGTCCAAGCGGTCCGGCGTATGTGTTGTGCGCTGTGCTGAAGCTCGCGCGTATGTTTCATTTTGGTTAAGCAATAGGGCAAACCTCAACTGGACAGTGCTGGGCAGCTGGGTCACTTTGATTTGCGTTGGCGGGAGGTGCATGAGGTGGAAAAAGGGTGGAATGCGATGAAGCGAAGAAGTGAAAAACCAATGGCTCAAACACCGTTCTCGCCCTCGGGGTTTTGCATTCCAAGCGTGAATGGCTTGGAACGCGCTCCATGCAAACGCGTCCCGATCTACTGCTCGACCCGATCCAAACCAGACGAAAGACATGTCCATTTCAGCTAGTTGTGGCAAGCACCCTCCCGCTCCCCTCGCCTGGAGCGCTTGAGCAACCTCGGGGTAAAGGGTAATAATCGTTACACGTTTGGAAGCATTTTTCAATCTATTTCACTTCCTGTTTATTATTATTTAGTTCCATTCAATAAAGACTTTTCTATGTGTATACAAATCAATTTCGTTTTTCCCTTCCCAGCCGGCAGTGCCTGCTCGCCTTACCTATGCGCTTGGGAAATCGTGCAACTTCACACCTTCACACCGTGCGGCCGGCGCGGGGTCGATCGCGCTTTGAGCCCCCGTTGCCAATCGGATCGTACATGTGTGTATGGTTGAGGTTTTCTGTTTTACGATCTTGAAGGCTTATGTGGCCAAGAAGGTTCCAAGGGGCAAGAGGAAGCTACAAAATGTGTTTTGTCGATGATGTCGAAACCGATTTATTTCGTTTTTCGTAGTGTACGTACGGCCAGGGCGACCGGAGATGGAGATGGAGATGAATGAATAAATTTCCCTCACGTCCGTTGATTCGGAGAAGAAAAAAACAACGTCTATCGATATATGGGAGAGGGAAAACATGGAGACGTTGGGTGGCATTTCTAACCACCTTCATGGGACGATAAAAAGCGACACAAAAGAAAAGTGCAATGTTACCCCCCGCCGAGCGAGCATGCGAAGCCCGAACTAATCGTCAGCATAAATAATAAGTTCGATTGCTGGAAGCTCGCACAAAAACCAATCCACCTCATGCACGGCAGACCATTTGCAAAAGGGAACAAAAGGAAAGTTTGAAGGGGAAGGAAACTACAAAAAGGATGACAAATGACAGATACCCGAGCACGAGGTGAACAGCCCATCTTCTCCGTCGACTGTCTATCGAGTGGCAGGAAAATGCTTTAACTGGTTCCATCGCTTCCTCCTTCTTCACCTTTCCTCTCCTTTTATTTTTGTTTCAATTTTAAATTTTCATTCACCTTTTTCGATGGCCCGTTCCGGTGGAAACCGTTTTCCTGCTCCGTGTACGAGGCGGAGGCGTTGTTTTTTGTGCTTTCCCAAGCCAAACCACCCTCATTGACGGAACCGAAACGATCGGGCCATGATGAATTAGGCGTTAATCAGGCGAACAAAACGCGTTTCCTCTTTTGTGATTGGTTTTCATCATTGTTTTCGCCCACTTTTTGCTGTGTGCTTGTGGGAAGTTTTTTCTTTAAAAAAAAAAGTCTTGCATTGGAATGTTATAAAAGTATAATTCTAAAAGAGCAGTGTACTGAATTTTCGGAGTATAGAAGCGTTTGTTCAGCTGACATCGAACACGCCAAAGGGAAAAAGCCACAGCAAAGAAAATATCTAATGATATTTTCTTGGGTGAAATTACTTCCCCCTTTTGCCACTCCCTCGCCGACAATCCCACCACCAAGTTGTCAGCTGTCTCGGTACAGAGACGCACCAACAGGGAGACATTGAGCAGAGACACGGCCCCGTTCGCCCCTGCACTCGATTCCTACTAAATCATTAAGTCTCTTCGCACCGCACGGGCAAGAAAATTAGACACCCGAGTAGTGAAGGTTTTTCCTTCCCCGCGGAACAGGGAGAGAGAGAGTCGGGAGGGGAGGACAGGAACAGAGCTCGAATGAGACGAGACAACGACCCAAGCTACGAAGACGACTGGCGGCAAATGGCAAAACACTCATCCATACACACACACACACACCCAGATCTGCCCGCGAGTTGGTGGAAATAAAATATAATTAAGACCGGAGAGCGAGCGAGAGAACTGTGTGGGTGATTTACGATAAAACATAAAGATAGATAATATCGTAATTATTTACCGAGAAATTGGAGCATTACGCCAATGGTGAGTGCAGCAAGGAGCAGGGAGGCGGACGATGGATCGATCGGCGGGCCCGATGGCGGAGACTAATGGATGCCGTTAGCTCTCCTGCCATTCCTGCCGAACCTGAACAGAAGCACCCAGGCTGGATGCAGAATTATTAAAATTGTATCAGTGTAATTACAAGCTAGCCAGCGAGCGTACTAGGGGGAGAGGTTAGAGGGAAGAAGCATTGACGACGGGAACGGATGCGAAGGGAGGCCTTTTACACACCTGAATAATTCCCAGTATCGTAAATCATTCGGAAGTTGTTCATTACCCAGAATTAATCATCATTTGCATTGCCGATTTCTCTACACAACAAGCGGAGTTTGGGAGAAGCAATGGGATAATGTGGCCATTTTCCACAAATACACCGCAATGTAGCAGCGAAGTCATGGGAAGGGAAAGGAAACTAATCCATCCATCCCGGAGCCAGCCAGAGTGGAGAGTGTGTGCGTGTCCGTTTGGGAGGATTCCGGGGTAATTAGTAAATCGTAGTATCACTTTCGCTTCGCTGCACAAATGACCATTCAAATCCCTTTCCTGCTGGATGGACTGGATATGATAAGCTGAACTCCCTGCCATCTGGTGGCTAGGGTTTGGCGCGTATGTAATATCGGGTTTTTGGGGGCGAAGCTATTCAATTCCGGTCACGATTGGGTACGGTTTTGCGGTCCTGTACGAATTGAAGGTACGCGAAGCGATAAATCGAATTCAATTTCAATTTCATAAAGGCCGGCTTCTTTACACGCCAATTGTTTGCGAGATATCGTCTCACAGCAGTATGAGGGCAAACATTACGTCTACCAGCGGTATCTAAAATCCTGTGATCAATCAAATCCTTACGTCTTCCACGCACAATCGCCTTGGACAATTGCGTTTGTGATAAGAGAATCTTGTCAAACCCGGGCAGGAAGAAGGCTTCGCACGAGCACTTCAGCGTTCGTGATATCAATTTGCCACTATTTACCACTCCTGGTTTGCTGAATTCCTGATTTCCTTCCCTTGATTTGAGGGATTTTCCGCACCGAGGAACACGTACACGGGTCAGATTTCATATAGCAACGGTAGCAGCAGCAGCAGCAGCGGAGATAGTTAATTGAATAAGTGACAAATTATGTACATAAGTTCGGATCAAATTTCTAATCCGTCCACCCGGGTACTTGCGCACTTGCGCGCGGGGAAATGCACAGAAAAACGACTCGGGGACGGTGGCATCAAGGCGCTCTGTGTGACGTCCTCGCGTCACATCCCTCACTTGTGCAGTTTCCCCTTGTTTGCACGGAGATTTGTGCTTTCCCTTCCCGGATTGGTGATGGCGATGGTGATGAGCGCCTCATAGGTGGGCTCGAAATTTTCAAAATTCAGTAGCCCACGTTTCAGTAGCGTCATCAATTAAATTCTTCACCCGCTTGATAAACGGATGACCCGGCCAGGATGACGTGGTCGAAAAACAAAAAAAAAGGTCTGAAAATAGGAATAAAAGAACCCTCAAACATTCGGGTAGCTCATTTGGGGTGATATTCGACAGTGGAATTGAAGAAGAAGTTCCCTTTTTTTCATTTATATTTTTATGCCACAACACCACAGTTCCGTCTTCGTTCTTCTTGCTTTGGAGAAGGCACTTTTTACTCTCTTCATCTTTCGGTTCCGTCTCTGCGGTGGAAAAATTACGCATGATCGAGCTGCAAGATCAGCAAGAAAGCAAAGCAAAAACCTCATTTCCGATCGCCTCATCGCCTAGTAGGCTCCGGCTGCGTAACGTGTAACGCTGGTAGCCGCTGCGTCGAATTCGTGCCGGCCCGAAAGGAACATAAACGAAAATTAATAAAAATCTTTTCCACTAATGCGATAAATTACACATTTTTTTGGAGGTGAGAAAGAGCAAGAGAGGAAAAAGAGCGAGTGAGAGAGCATGAGAGGAGGTTTCCTTCACCCAAAGCACCTTTCCAACGCATGGGGGGGAAAAACGGCATATCATGCTACAGTTATGTGCACATGATTTGGGCAAAACGAGAACAATCGCAGCAGACTCATGTTCGCTCGACTGTGGTAGAACGCAGTGGTACGATCAGCTACCAACTAGGTACGCTTCTACATTCCTTTGGGTGGCTTTTGGAGGTGGGAGGAGGAGTCTTTTTTTTGAGAAATGCCGACACATCTCGAATAGAACCGGGATCTTGCCTCAGTGCGATCCCCCAGTTGATCAATGGACCGATGCATACGTGTGAGTGAGAAAAATGTTCGATTTTATGAATGAGTCGCTGGAGCATGATTTGAAGCTTTTTTAGCTCCTTCTACCTCATCTTGATACTCGTCACAGTGTACAGGAATGCCAACGGGAACCTTGTGAGGGGGGGGGGGGGCGGACATTGGGAAAGATCAGGAGGTATCATCTCTCTTACACTCTCTCTCCCCGCCGAAAAGCCATGGCGAAAGCGTCCAACATTCATTCACACCGTCTTACGGCCGGAGCTGCACGGGGGGAAGGAATGGGATTGCTGGCCGCTTCGGTATGTAGAGAAAATCGATCCTCCATTGGACACACCACCTCTTCCTTCCATTTCTCTATCGCTTTACCCCTTTCGGAGCCATCTTTCATTCAAGATCTTTCATTCTTTGGAGCTTTGGATAACAAGAAAGAGTGGCAAGAAACGGCCCACAACCGCCCCAAACCCGTTACAAGCCCGGGTAAAGGGGTTTCATTGAAGAAACAAAACAACGTACGGTGCCAAAAAGTCTTGAATGAACTCAAAACACTCCAACCGAATGGGGCTACGGCATCATCAATCAACGGCATCAATTTACTAAAGGCTACACCTCCATTGGTCTGTTTATGGTGGTTGTGTAATGTAAAATATTAAACAATATTGTTTGCCCCCCCCCCCCCCCCCCCCACCGCCTTTTGGCTTCCAACAGCGTCATGGGGTCAATGAAAAGCGATCAATGTTTAATTGCTTACATTGTCGCTTTTATTTTG
>AXCO02002446.1:0-27931 GCA_000473525.2 Anopheles melas | reverse complement strand
AGAGAGAGAGAGAGAGAGAGGGAATAGAAGAGAAGTAAAAATGGCACAACGCAAGATGAAAAATGTGGCAAAGAATGAATGTAATTTGTATTGTGATATGAAATGATTTCTAGCGTAAGTTTACATCTGGAGCTTGTGATAGCGTCGGTCGGTGTAGAATGAGGAGAAGCAAAAAAAAACACTCCCAGCATGAAAGTGGTTCTCCATTACACATTCTAACGGCCAGCGTGGAAGCGGAAAGAAGCGAAGAGTGCACTGCCGTTGTTGTTGGGCTGTAATGGTAGATCATTTATTACGACTCTCCGCGTCCGTGTGTGTGTACTCGCAGCCCTTCTCACTAAAATAAATAAGCCCAAAGTCCCGAACCATCTCAGCGGCTTTCCGGCGTTGACGCAATTGCTCTTCCCAGCAGCAGGATACGAGTACGCAAAGGGGTAGGTAGGACGACTACAATCGACTCCCTTGCGTCTTGCAGCTTGAGTTGAGTGTGCGTACGCGTACGAGTTCCTTTTTTTCCCCAGTGCGTAAAGCTTCAAGAAGCCGGCACCTAATCGTAAGCAGAAAGTATGTCACAGTCTAATAAGTTTTCCCATTTACGGTCCTCCCTAGCCGGCCAAACGTTATTGCATGGGACTGTGTCGGAGCAGCTCAATTCGCATGTTTGAAGTAGTCGAATAGAAGAGCCACAACCACAACTACGATGAAGTTACCCTTGTGCGTGTATTATACTGCGTTGCAGATTACGACGCGCGTGCATTTGGTTTGCGGATTTACTGCGCCGATAGTTTTTCCTTTTTTTTTGTGCTAAAAGCCGTGCTGTGGTCGTGAGTGTCTTGAGAATGGAGATTAGATGCGGGAGGGGGAATTTTGGGCAGCGGTGTCCGCAGGCATATCTTGAGCGCAGACTTCCGGATACTGCGAAAGCTTGCGGGATGAAGATAATCATCAAAACAATGTTTCCCTTTTTTTACTACCGGTAAAGCCAGTGAAGTCAAACACATGTTGTACGAGATTCTTATTGGCATTTTTTCTTAGGGTTTTTTCTGTGATATTCTTTAGGGACTACATTATGGACACTGGTTTTGGGGTAGCGCGGCGTACGCGGACATCTGGGTGGCGAGAAAAATAGAAACGCTTTTTTGGTCGGTTTTTTATTGGTCTCATTTCGGCAGCTTGTCCTCCACCATTTGCGGGTAGATAAGGCGATGGTAACTATGGACGCATCAAGCAACCATTGCAACCGCCTGCTGATCACACCTTCGAGACCCATTGGGAAGATATACGGAGCGCATTCTTTTCCCATCCAAGACAGTTCAGTGACCTTTCAACGGAATCTGTGTGACGGTGGCAAATTGATACTCTATCGCTAGCCACTAACGTACAGCTCTGGCTGTACCGTTGTTTGCCAGCAGGTGCTAACTTGTAATTTGCTTGATGGTATGTAAACTCCCTAATCGACCATCTGCGACCATCATCATCGACCTGCTGTGCTGGGGTGCGAGGGTCGAAAACAATACGAGCAAATAATATTCGATCCCTGGGAACCCTGGGTTTGTCCATTTGTCCTAATTGCGAAAAACGATCCTCGAACTCGAGTTTGTTCAGCGAGTGATGGAGAGAGAGGTGCTTCGGGCTTGGCACTGGAGCATGCTTGCTAAACGCCTGCAGTACTCGTTGACACTCACAGCAGGACATTCCTCGGCGACAACACAGCAGGCCGGAACGATAATTGATGGCTGGCTCAATCGAAATGAAACCAAGGGAATTGGAAGCTCATTCCCGGGATGAAATGTCATCACCCGGTGACAGTGACATGTTCATCAGCGTGATGGCGCTGGAACACGATACGGTTGAGCACGGGAAGAAACGGGAAATGCGTCCGGTCGTCGGGCTAATCAGTGAGAATTGAGGCCCGTGAGGTTTGCCAGGTCGGATGGTGCTGGGGTGCTGTTGATTGTGTCCTGCCGCGCTAAAAGTGTTGATGATTTAATCCACTGCCGTGAACGATTGGCTTGAACGGTGCTTTGGGGCTTTGTGAGAGACGATCGCCGTTCATTGTTGCTATTGTGTGAAACAAGTGGCCAATAATGTTAAATAAAGTAACATTTTCTCTTTAGGTCATGTCAGGTTGAGTGAGCTGAATGAAATGTATTAAAATTGCTTCAATCGAGTCCACTGATTTGCAATGATATTCGTGGATAATATTGAAATACTTTAGCAATTTAGAAATTTCTTACAATAGCGAAAGTTTCACAAAGTCCAAATTGCGCATTATTTCGATCATTAGCTGATCAAATCATTTTCCAAAAGGTACGGCACAAAAAAGCCTAATTTACAGCTTTTTTGCCCTTGAGAGTGCAATGGATCGAACTAAACATTCCTTTTCCGTTAAGGTTTTAATATCAAATAGCCCGGCAAAAAAGTTAATAAACTTCCAATTTTCTATTTATCTTGGCCCGTGTTTCTAAGACGAGCCTCCGCCCCACAACTCCGCTTCGGTGTAAAACAAATCAACCTTCCGTAGTGTGGAAAACTTTGATAAAAAAAACTCGCCATTTTTCCCCATACCCCTGGGGATTGACATTGAAAAGGCTCGCGCAAAACGGATAAGCTATTTAGGTAATTATTTCCCGCCAGTGAAAAGCGGCGCTGAAGGTCAACAAAAAAAACAGAAAAATCCATCCAGCATCCCTAAACGGTACGGCACGGTTCTTTTTTTCTTTCTTTCTTTGCGAAAGGTCACCATCGCGATAATGGACGGGAGGAGAGTGCTGCGAAAACCTGCCGTTCAGCACTTACTCCACTAAAGCCAGCAGCATGGATGATGGAAAACAATCAACGCCAAGCCTTTGCCAGTGGGCCAGGTAGCTGATCTGGGCGCTAGGAAAAAGCTTCACGGTGCAAAAGGTCGCGCACAGGTACAGGCTGGCCGTTTTGGGGCAGTTGGGTAATGTCCAGCGAAAATTAGGTACTTTCGGTTTAATTACTTTCATTCTGTCTTACGGTGGATGCCCCATGAGGTAGTGCAAATTTGGGTGCCGTGTTTTTTTTGTTGTAATTTTAATTTAAGTAAGCTCGTTTAAAAGCACGACCCCCACCCTTCGGGCGGTGATGCAGCTGGTGATGGAGAGGCAGGCTGGATGGAATGGGTTTTATGAGTGCAATTTTTATTCCGGATGGCCTTTGCGCGGGCAGCTTGAGTACCTTTTCGATGATGATTTTTTAATTGGAGTGCTTAATGTTGACATTTCGCTGAAGGTTGTATTTGTAAATATTTGTATGCCGTAGCTCTGGAGCAGCTTTTGATGGTCGTATTATGTCATGCGGATTGCATAACTCACAAATTATAAAGGAAAAGCTCAAGATGGAGGCGCCTAGCTTCTCTTAAACCGATTCTAATTCACACTTAAAAAATAAAGCATAAAAAAGAAACTGCAGCTATCATCATTGTCTAGCACACATCAGTGACGGCAAGTGAATGAAAAGTAAACTCTACCACCGTACAGTGTGTTTATCTTACCATGGGAAGCAAATCGTTACCCATCCGCCAGGCGCTACCTAACGTACGAGCGAGTGAGACGACTTTTCATCGCTTTGGGTGAACGTTTTCGCTTCACTTACAGCGTTTCGCGCGTTCCGATTTGCTCACAGGGACAAAGTTAAGTACATACCATTCGTTTGGATGTCGCTACGGTAATTACCGGTACCGGTTAGGTAACCTCTAAATTGCCCCGTAAAAAGGGAGCAAAGGGTTGGGAAACAGAGAGAGAGAGGATGCGACTGCGGACAAATACAGACGCCATCATCATGCCACTGACAGACGATTACCGCCTTCATGACAGCCATCGGTGTTACCAATTTCAAACACCCTTTATCCTGCAATGACAGCAGCGTTCCTGGCCCTGGGGACGTTCCTGGGGCCAAACTTTAGTTGATCTTGCACGGTAGGCAGACAAAAAAGGTACAAAGCCATTACACTGTGAAACTCTGCTAAGGTGAGAGGAGGAAGAAATGCTTCAGATGATGTAGGTGACGCTCTTGATGTAATAAAATGGAAAAAAAATCGCGATCGTTTCACTGAACAAAGAGTGCTCAAAATGGCATTGGGAAGGGGGGAGACATCGCTGGTTCGAATTTGTCACAGTCGAGTATGTATGGCAGAAGTTTGCTTATTCGCTTGCCGTGCTTTCGAAAGCTTGCCAGCAGAGTGGAATGATTGGGGAGAAGAAGCTGTGAGAGAGAGAGAGCATGCGAGCGTTTCATTTCATTTTCACCATTTATCGCTGTCGTTTAATCTGTCACATGGTAAGGGAACATGGTTCGCTGTGTATGCGTTTGAGTTAGTCTGATTTTTTCGCCTGAAAGTGATTGGTTGTGTGCTCGCGTTGGAGATAGGCGATAGGACAAATTGAGCTTCTCTATTTGGTTGAGCTCTGGTAGATCGTTTGAATGTAGCTGTGCGTGTGTGTGTTTTTTTTTCAACTAAACCAAACAATTTCATTCTGTATTGGTTTAGTTACATTTCCGCTTTGGTTGATGGACGGCAAAAAGCTCCGTAAAGTGATTGTCACCGGAAATAGGTCATGAAAACGATCATTGAAAGGAGAGACTACTTATTTAACTTCTTATTAAAAAAGAACAAAACCAATCAATAACGGCCCAATAGTTGGAAGACTAACACTAAAGAAGAGATCTTTAATAGGTACTCTATGAAGTCATTGATATAATAAGGTCGTTTGATTGTATAAAAGCCAGCGAGACCGATGCTGTGATACATTTGTTTTGGAACCTCGTGCCCATAAAAGCATCCAATCATCTATATTCAAATCGTCCTCCCACCCATCATCAGTCAAAAGTGACAAGTCATTTTTTGGAAAGGCTTCATAAAAAATGAATCGCACATATATTTTAATCATTATGACATGTGCACCACCCGCAGCTTCCCCAAAGGACCAAACGAGATCGATACTCGATACCGGTACAAATCAGTCGTCTGCCTTTGCCACGATTGACACTGCATACCTCGCTCGAGAGCGAGGCAGGACTGGGTGACATCGAGATGAAAATGAAACTCCATTTACATATCGTAACGATGGTACGATTCCGTTCCGTACAACGGTACGATCATCATCATTGCCAGTTGAGCCATCGCAGAGCGTATCCTCTTGAATTGGAATTGGAAAAGTGGACGTCAACCAAACAACAACAAAAAAACGGGGGTAAAATGTTGAAGAGGAAACGAACTTCCCACACAAACGCACTCCCGCCCGGAGAGGAACAGCCCGACAAAGTTCAATTTGCTTTTGATCGAGAAAGCTCACATGTTTCCCAAAAGTGTTTCGGTGGCGGTAGCGGGGCAGAAAGCATCCACTCGAACTGGAAAGAGATAAAGTGAGAAAAACAAACACTCCGAAAAAAGCCGAATCGATCGGTGGCACTGCTACTGGTTGCTGGTTGGAAAGATTTTAACGCTTATTGACACACCCAACGGTGCGTGGGAATGGTGGTTTCGATGTTTTTCGCGCTCTTTACGGTGGTTGTTATTGTCGCGTGATGCTGCTGTTTTTTTTTCTCTACTGTACAACTCGGGATGTGCCTCGACCCTTGGCTGTAGCACATACAGCTGTTGCCGTTGACATATGACGAACTATTTGTTGTCGGGTGGTACATTAGCATGTCAGGACCAAGAGGGCTGTGCTTGATTTTGCTAACAGCCATTGAAGGAATTGACGTTTATGTGTTCATATGTCATGGGAAAAATGACTTTTGGTTTGGCGGGAGAGCATTACTGGGAGTTGTTGTTGTGAAGTGATTTGTAAGTTACAGCTGAGGTTACAAATAAAAAAAAAATTTATAAATGAGGAATGGATGAACGTTTTCTAATTGGTTTATCCGTATTAAACTGTTTTTTTTTTTATTTTAGAAAATTGATCTATCTTTTTAAGTTTTCTTATGGGAATTTCAAAATTGAAATTTTAGAGAAGCACATAAAATCCTAAAATTCCAGAGCTGGTCTACTCGTTGTCGTCTACGTTGTGGCTTTCCTTCAGAAAAAGTTTAAGTTTCTGCATGCATGTTTGAACTTGTTTCAAAATTTCGCACACATACACACAGTATCGGAACAAACTTTTTGGGCAACGTAGCCAGCAAAAGATAACATGCCGCCCGAAGGCATTCATCACGAGACGTGATGAGGTCATGAGTTTTATGAGTTCCTTTGACTACGTTGTTTTGGCAACGTTTTACCATCCTTTGGTGGGTAAATATTTTATATCTTATCTTCCTTCCCGTTAAAAAGGAACGTTTTGATGAGACATAAAAGTGTTATAAAGCACTATAACGGGAAGAAAATTGTACACAATTGACCGGCGACAAAGGTGACAATTTTTTAATGATCTCTTTGCTCCCATCCCCCGAAGAAGACGCTGGAAAAGATTGTGCGTTCAATAAAATAGCGTTTCGAGGGTTCCCTTTTCCAAGAAGATCCACTACACCAGTAGCCACAGTAGCCACTATCGTTATATTGGTGCAAAGGAGCACTTCAGCAAACTGCACCTGCCACCAGGAACGTGTAACGAGCTACGAGCTACCAGTGTTCGACCTAATGGACACCGGATTTCGGACAACTAATGGTCAATATTTTCTACCCGTACCATTTCTCAAGAGTGCTCCAGTGACGCTTTGGGGTTTTTGTGGGCCGAAGAGCTGTGTAAATAAGCAACTCGAATCGACCTACTTTCGGGGCCCGGGCGAAGCTTTCCACACGCGGCGAATAAATTCATTCACGTCTACTCCTTGCGCGGCAGACCCAACCACTTCCCCCAGTATTAATAGCAAGGTGATAATGATGGTGGTTACGATTATGGAACTCCAAACGTGTGTGTGTGTGTTGGGTGGGTGGAGAAAACGAGGGAGAAGGGGGGAAAAAATCAGAACCATTGAAAATGGTAAATTCAGAATCGTCCATCGGTCGGTGGAAACGTACAAAAGCGAACAGGAAGTCAGAATCGCTTTTCCGGGCGGTTCACTCATTTGGAAGAAAGCATTCCTCCCCCCGAAACTCGGTGTGCATGCGTTTTCTAACGGTTCTGGGTGGTGTATGTGTGTGTGTGTGTGAAATTCCATTCCTGGTTTCTTTTTTCATCTTTTTGGGGACCTTTTTGGAATAATATGATGATGATGATGGGTTTTTGGTGTGACCCATTTGCTACCCGCATTCGATTGCATTGTCGTTGGCGGACGTCAGGGCGGGTAGTGAGCAAGGTGAAGGTGTGTGTTACGAATTTTTCATCACATCCAGCCACAACACCTCGTGACCGTGGCTGGACTTTGGGCGACGCCAGGTGCTACATAACGGCGACAATTGGACGTGCAACTGGAGTTGAAGTGTTGCCAGTTTTGTGTTTTGTGTTGAAAGGAGCAAACAGGATTGCCGTACGCATAATGATGGCGAGTCATAGAGCCAGCAGCAAGCGGTTTGATTGTGTCAAGGTGGTATTAATGCATTCAGCGCGAGAATGTCGAACAATTTCAAGCGGAGAGTAAATTGGGAAGGTGCAATTATTGCCCATTTGGGGTAGGCTTTTATGAGAGAGTGGTTGAAAAGGTTAAGTGTATCAACTGATTCGAAGGGTAAATGTAATTGTGAACAATAGAGTTCGCGTAAAAAGCTTTGAAAAGGAGCCTTGTACGTAGTAAGGGTAAGTTTGTTTGGATCTTTGTGAGCTTAGAGGTGAAAAAGACGCTCCAAATTGCTAAAAATGAAGACAAATATCACCCAGTTTAGTTACTTTATTAGTTCTTGTTAAACTACGGCATGTTTAATGGTTTTAAAAGACCCTTCATTTGTAAGAACCAGCGCCTATTTTGACAAAAATACATAATAACAGCCGCAATAACAGCTTGAAGCTACCGCCGTGTTCAAAGCGAAATCAACTGTCGGCTTTTATCGTGCTTTATCTACACACCGACACGGAGAGACAGCTCCATCCAACAGGAAGCATGCCCACAAACGCTATCAAGTGTAGAAAATTAATGGAAAGCAGTAGAAGCATTAAAAAAAAGGAAAAATACGGTTCAACCCACTGTCGGTGATGAGCTGAGTTTGCATTTGCCACACGCGGGCTTTAAATTGTTGCGTGCCAAAGCTCTATTTCCCGTGCAGAGGGTGTTCCAATACCAACAAGCGAGGCGATGGTGGTGGTGGCAAGCACTTACAATCGATGACGAAGAGTAAGCACTTTATTTGGGTGGCCCCCTACCTAGTCCCATGGAACATGCAACGCGGTAATATTGGAGCGGAAATTTTTGCACAGGATGATCCACGACCGGCACAGCGGATTGTGGAGTTTCGTTTTGTTGGTGGCATGCAATCGTGCTCCCCACAGAAGTAAGGAACCGCTCCAGCAGCAGCGACAGGATGGGGCTGGCTTATGGCGTGTGGTCGTGCTCTGTTGCATGTGCGGTCGCTTGGCCCCGGGGCAATTGATGCACCGGAACTGGTGCGGTATTTTCGCACACACGGCATCCATGGAGCCACGGGTTGGGTGGGACACGGGTTGGTCGTTATTTAAATGCGGCCGTTTTGCATTGTGAAGGCATTTTGCGGCGCAAAGTGTACGACGCTTTGCGGAGGGTTTCACTGTTTACCATGCAAATGCAAACGGCGTTGCATGGTGGGCCTGTTCCCCTGAAAGTGTGCCAAAAAGTCAACGAACTCTTACCGTTTGCGGGCATCGATTTGTGCTGTTCGAAGGGTGTGGGAGGTGTGTGTGTGTGTGAGGATTAGATAGGAAGTCATTGTACCGTTGGTTGGACGCTAGGGAGTTTGTTTTGGGATCGGTGTTTCATTGCCTTTCGAACAGAAAAGGTCCAGATTTTTCATAACAAAACCGTTGGATCGTTGGCAAAAGGGCGGGAAAATTTGAAGGACGGGAAAAAAATGATTCCAAATTCTATTCAGCCCTTCAGACGTTCGAGACGAGTGGTGCGCTGAGTTGGCAAAGCAGCCGAACAAAAGGGGTCCAAAATCCCGGTTTTCAATTATGTAGCCAATAATCAATTCGCTGTCGACTCCTCTGATGGTCCCTTTCTGAAGGGCTGGCAGCAAGAATGAAAGGAACGAAAAGCTCTCTCGCTGTCACTGATTTGATTGCGATGTTTATTCGCTCAAAGATTCCAAGATTTGTGGGGATTGATCGTTGGTTCGTTTAATAAGAAATTCAAGAAAAGGAATCCTGCTGGTGGCCTTAGCTCTGATGGTCTTTTTTCTCTCTTATTTCTTCTTCTGATTACAGTTCTCTGAATGGATAGATCATCATGATAATGATGCACCGGATGAAGGTAAGAGATGTTTTGATGATTTTGTTCCGTTGCTTTATTAATGGTGGTTTTGGGCGAAGAGAAGAGCGGTGCGATAAAATGAAACATTCCAAGAGCTGCTCTCGAACACGTTCACGAGTGAAGAATTGTAGTTCATTAATGGAAATCAAACTCTGTTAATGAATCAACCTCGAAATCTTAATCCAGCTCCATCTTGACACTCACTTGTTTCGTGTTTCATTTACGTTTATTCTTTCATCACATTCTAATAAGAACAGAGTTTCAAATCGATTGAAGTATAACATTGAAAGCATTTTTGTGGATAAATAAAGTTTTGGAGTATTATTTTTGAAAAGGAAAAAGAGAGTGTCCTTCCAGTAAATAGCGGGAGCTATCCATTTCTTGTTTTGCTAAATCTTAAATCGTCCAATTTAATGTCCAGCTGTGGTTCCCGCTCCATGTGTAACGATGGCTACCAGTTTTAACAAGAAACTGGACAAACGATTCAATAAAAGCTTCTTCTTTATTGTACTTCCTTCAAACACTTTACCAACCCCGCCACGATCGATGGTCCGAGCAAATGCTGGCGTGTTATAAAATACGGGTCATTGCATCCATAACAGATTGCTACCGTGCTCGGTGCCTCAGACTGGGCCGCTCTTGTCCGATCGTCCGCGTGAGTGTGCTCCGCCTGTACTCTATAATTAAATAATAAACAGACGATTAGCGGTGCGATATTGAACCGGTTGCAGCCGTGAAATAAATCATGCTGCACATTGGACGTCGGCGCGAGATAGTGTGGGCACGATCGTGCTGCGTCCATTTTCCACCGTGAGCGCTTCTGGCGAAAGCGGGTGCAATAAACAGGCAATAAAAATAGTGAATAGCACTGGCCGACAATAGCCCGCGGGATGAACCTTTGTCCGGAGCGTCTCAAACGCGCACCGGTAGAGACGCTGAATGGGAACGTGTTGGTGTTGGTGGTGCTCGGGAAAGGCAAGAAATATCCTTAACACACATTTTTAGCCCCGTGAACGTGAACGCAACGCAGCGAGTGACGCTGATTATTTATTTTCCATTATCGTTGCCGTTTCGATTGACTTGAAATTGAGCGGCAAAGGGGGGGGGAAAGAAAAGAAATGATTGCGTGCGAGGTCGCTCGGGACGCCCGGGCAAGTTAACGCGCGAACGCACGCAACTCGTTGTGAGTGTTTGTTTCTCGTTGGAAAGAAATGAAATGGAGAAGAAAAAAAAATAAAAAAAAAGAAAAAAAAACACCCGTGGCAGGAGCGAGAGTTGTCTGGGAAACTGTTCCGAAAGCAATTCAAAAAGCCTGAACCTGCGATGAAAGCGCCCGAAATGTTTGCTGCTGTGGCGCCCGCTGTCTTCAAGATGACAATGGAAAGAAGTTATCTGTTCGCCACACTGAAGCTGCCCAGTGGACAAAAAGCTTGTTAAATGAGTGCTCTCACACAGCAATGCCACATGATACGAAAAGTTTATAAGTTCATGGTCATCAAAATGCATACTTTTCACGGGGCGTAGCATAACAAAGCGCCTCAAAATATGCAACTTGCATTACAATCGTTCTTAATGAATTCAATTATCTTGCTTTTCACATTTCCGACAACAAATTTTGTCCACTGGGAACTGTCCGCGCCCATTGGTGCGAGGCAATTTAGCACAAACGAAAGCGAACGCAGCCCTGTGGAGACAAAGAAGCGAAGCATCAAATTGGAATTTGATATCCTAGGTCCGAGGACGAATTTAGCGTGGCTGAGACAGACAGAACCACAGCTTGCGGAAGGAACGACGCTCCGACGTCTTTACCTTCTACTTTGTGTTGGCTTAACCTTCTTTCAGTACGACCCGGCGACGGAGTAGCGTAATCGAATCACGAGAGGATGTTTGTAGTGTCCGGAGCGGCTTCCAATGCTCGGCAAACATGGTGCATGTTCTGTTTGACGGGTCCAGCCCAGTGACAGTGTAGAAGGCACAGGCAATATATCCGCTCGGCAAACCGAGCGTACATGTATGTACACTTTTACTTTCAAGTGTGTTGTTATTTGCAGTACTCGTCGTAGAGCTTTCGCAATAAGCAGTTACTGCAGAGCATGGGGCTGAGCAGGGTGACTTTGAGGAGCTCGTCCGTAGGGCTGTAAAATGGTTTGACACAGAGATAGCTCGGTCGAGTTGGGATTGATTGAAAATGGTGTTTATTGCAAATGTTGCGCTGGCACTACGCCTCGTAAGAGCGAGACACCGAGAGAGATACTGCATGCGTGTTTTCCGTCACTCAGAAGTGGTTTGATGTTGGCGCTCATGCTGGGTGAATCAACGGGACGATTGTAAATGTTTGATTGGCTGTAGCTGACAGCTGAGAAATTGATTTACTACTGATGTGCTAGAGGCGGCATTCAGGAGGCTAAAAAATTGGATTTATGATGCGTGTGTGAGAGATGTTTTACTCGCTTGTAGCCTGTCTTGGCAGGAGAGCATGTAGATCGGTACGGAGTGAATGAAGTTATCCTTGTTGGGCTGCAAACCCCAATGTCAATAGGGAGCTTGATTGTAGACGCACTGTAATGGTTCCGATGATTAATACGGAATGATATTAAAACGATCGTTTTGTGATTTAATCGCTTTAGTTGTTATTCAGCATGAACAGCTATTAAGTGCAGAAGTATGTTCCACCGTGTTAGAGTAATCCATCTCCATTTACCGTGCAGCAGATGCGAAAAATTACTTCTGAATGGGAGTTTCACACCATCACAAAAAACCATCCAATAAGAAAGCAAGCAGAGCAATATTGTACTCAGATCCCACCACTTGCGGGTACCACCGTGTCGTCCAAACAGCTCAAAAGTTGCTGTCAAACCCGATCGTCAGCAAAAATGCCCTACATCCTCTGTTCACTGTTCACGTCACTGGTGCTGGAAAGTTGCAGCACCACAGAAACTTGAACACGCTGTCAATCATGTCGAGCACGCTTATCGGACGAATGTGTTTTTTGCCCCTTCTTCGTCTTGCGCACCATTCTTGTGGTTTAGCGAGTATGGCAAACGCTCTAACGAAGCGTGCACGTGATTCTCACCCCCATCGATAAGGGTCATAAATTTGAAATCTATTCGTCCACGCTCTTGTGCCCGCTGCCCGCTGTGCCTTCGGTTCGGTTACAGCAGCCGCTGGATCGATTTCCCTGCCCCATCTTTGGTCAATAATTTTGCTTAACACCTATTTGTACGTGCTTTGTTTTCGCTTCCCGGGGCGAGGGTTACGGTCGATTCGTCATTCTTTTTTTACCGTTTTTAAGTATGATTTGTTGGCTTTTGGGGTGATTTTGGTGTTTTTGGATGGAGAAGCCTGGTGGCTTGTAAAAATGTGTTAGGCCTAAACGGCTTGAAGTCTTGAAGGTTTGAGCTTTTGGAAATATATATTTGGAAATATATATTTGGAAATATATATTTTATTAATTTTTCTACTCAAATCTGGCAAGAATTATATAAATGGTAATTTGAAGAGTTCATTCTAAAGCTAGGGAAACTGTATTGATTTTCTTCTTTGTTTTTCATGATGTTGTAAAAGCTTTCAAAAGCTTATTTCTAATATAACCAGTTTATAAATCATTTCTCCTTTATAAATAAGTTCTATAAGATCAAAAACCAATAAAAAAAATAAGATTTCAAGTGACTGATAGCATGAAATGAAAAGGGAATTAAAATGAAGAATCAACCAGTATCACCACTCAACATCTTCCCTAGTTCGAAACGATACGGAACAATACCCGTGCGCCTTATACACATCAAAAAAGACACAAAAGTGCTCCCATCACTCATCGTCAACGGAGAAACCGTGCCAGCGATCTATTTCGACGTGCGAAATATCATTCCATCATCCTTAATTCACCAACCGCCGTGCCCATCATTTGGTTGTTGAAGCTGCGCTTAACTTTAACTTCAAGATGACCTCTCACCATTCCTTTTTTGCCACCACCATCCATCATCACACTCTTTCTCTCTCTCTCTCTCTCTCTCTCTTTCTCTCTCTCTCTCCGATTCTTCCAAACCAGCTCAAAGAGACGAGCCAGTAAGCGACGGAGGAGCGACGGAGGAGTGATCATACCGTGACCGTGTCGCCCATCTCATTCATCCCTGCCTTCGTTCGCCTGCCCTTCTGTACCGTGTGCGTGTGCGTGTGTGTTGTTTTGAGGATGCAATTGCAGTAAAGGATTTGCTCGAGCTCGAGCTTGATTGCACGTTTGGCGTGCGCGTCTCGTGTGTGTATGCGTTTGTCGAAAGATGCGAAAATGATGTTGGATTAAATTATAAATGGTACTTGAAGGTGTTTTTGTTGTTGTTGTTGTTGTTGCTAATTTCCGCTATAAATCTTCCCTCTAGTGTTTGCATTCGTTCTCTTCTTGGTGTTATGACGTTCACTGGTACTGTTTGTTGGATGATTGTGGGTTGCAATCATCTTCCTTGCATGAAAATGTATTTGTTCGTAAATATTATATTTAGAACTGAATAGTCAAGTGAATGTGATACGGTTTTCATTTTGTGCTAATATTTGTTGGGCTGAATGGAATATAATTGATATCCTGTTAATGTTTCATTATCTTTTTTTATTGAAAAATAGTAAAATATGATTCAAAATTGTATTAGCATTACTTAGTCGTAAGAATTCCTAATTAAATCATCAATTGGAGAATATTCAAAACAATTGTAATCAATAGAACGCCACAAATCCTCATAAATTCTCATCTTCTTTTCCACACTAGAAAGCTAATTCAAAAGCTCAAAATAGATGCCCGATCGATCTTGCAACGATTATCACGCCCGTAACAACACGTGTTTAGACTGCGATATCGACTTGTTGCTCGCCCGCATTTAGCATCTCCGTTATTATTTCTAATCCCTCTGGCGCCCTATTCCTGTCCCCTAACGCGATAGTTGCATGCAGTTGAAAGTGTTGCGAACGAGTCAATTGAATTGTTGAATTGTGTTTCGTGCAACGTAGATCCTTGTAGATAGAGATTTGTCACGTACCGGAGAGGGCAGCGACGAAGTACGAATACCGTTCCACCCCGAAACCAAGAACGGCCCAGAACAGAGCACACAAAGAACAGCGTAAAAGCAGCATCGCTGAAAGGGAAGGGGTTTCTTTTTGTTGCGTTTCTTGCACAACATATTATTGATGAAATAAAATAACTATTTGTACTGAGTTGTGTACGTGCTGTTCGTGTGTTGGCTGATGGCGATGCTGGCGCTGCGCTTCGTTAAATCGATCGTTAGCGAGAGGAAATGCCGCGACGACAAAAAAAAAGACGCAAGCTAAACCGTCGCCCGGTTCGCGAATACGTTGCGTCGTGTAATGTCAGCAGCAACTGTAACCACTGCCAATCAATCGCAATCCCCCGATCAGGACGATGGGTTGTGAGCGTATCTATTGTGTGGTAGAAAATTGATGTACATTCCTGGTACAGGAAAGCGATCCTTTTTTTTCGCGTTTTTCATTCTCTTTTTTAAGCTATTTGAAACGAAATTTCCACTCCGCGAGCACGATAGAATGAGGTTTGGTAAATCCGATTACACAAAGCGTACAACGATACGCACGGAGAAGGGAGGAGGGGTTTTCCCTACCCGTATAACTGACTACCGACCTCCGTGGTCCTTGCATTAATCTCGCTCACAATCCTGCGATGCGACCAGATGCATTCAATAAATGCATCACCAGATGTCATTCGGATCGGGTCGAGCACGCGAATGGGACGCGAATGAAATAGTTTTGCCGATTGTCCCATCTAAGGTGGTGAGGGTACAGCACGCACCACCACAATCACTGACATCACCACCAGCTCTACCAGTTCCCGAGATGGGTCGATAAACCGATTGGAAACATAAATTGGCAATCAGGCAATCCGGCGTGCGTAGTTCGGGGTGAGCTTTCTGGTTGGCCAACCAAGGAAGGAAGCAGGCACTGGCGCTACTACGATCTCGGGCCGGGTAATTGGACAAGCCTCCGTCACCGCGTGGTGCGTGGTTTCGGTCGATCGATTTGCATGATTAATGTTTAATTCGGAAACGGATCCGAGGGGTGTCCTTCCTGTGTGGCTGATTGATATGCCTAAGCCTGGCCGGTGCCGGTGGCATGTTATTTTGAGGTTGATAAATGGAAACGAGAGGTTCATTGGGGGATGTCTGTTTTTTTGTTGTGATGGTTCGATTGTTGTTAATGCATCATCTCCTCTCGCATGTGGTGAGCATGAGAGCATTAGAGCATGGCATTGAACGAAAAGAAAAACATTAAACGGCGGAAGTCAAATAATGTATCTGCTGATCGGGATTACGTACATGATGGATGGAGCTAATAAATTGATTGTTAAACATCCTTTCACAATTGATAGGAAAAAGCTAATTAAAACAGTGGGATTAATTGAAGTTATGAAACAATGGCATCCATATCCAGGGTTGAGCAACCTGCAATATGGCTGAAAATGAAGCTGAAGAGCAGAATAATTACTAAGGTATTAAAAATAAAGTTCATATTTTCTCTTAATTAATCTCTTCATTTGAAATTTGATGTTCCTCTACTTGTATGAAATGAATTTGCTCTTCCCCTTGGTTAAAAGGTTGCCCACCACTGGATCAGATTATACAAAATGTATGATGCGCTGATAATCCGGCAGAATTGCGCTTACACGCAATTCCGCATCGGACGGGGTTGGTAGTACTGAACTGGCTCCATGATGATGACGCTAATCCGCCTCAGCTGACGGTAAAGCTGTCGAACGGAGTTGGTTCAACAGCCACAGCTAACTATCGAGCCGCACAATCCAATTAAAAATGACATTAAACTTTCTCCGGTATCGGTATAAATCTTTTAAGACTTTGTACCAACTATTTCCGACCGACTATGGTGGTTGTACTCTTTCTGCTATTTTCTTCTGATTTTTTTGTTTGTTTGTGAGGAAAGCTACGTGCTTTGTGGCAGGCAGCAGGAAAGGAGTACCCGATGGCATGAGCCGGTAATCTGAAATAAAAGTTGTTGCTGCATGCATCCATTGTTTAGTGTCGTAGTCTGTTTAGTTTCTTTACTGCAGCATCAGCAGTATCGTTTTGATTATCATGTTACATTTGTTTTGTTTCATTTTATCTTGTTAGGAAAAGATTGTTTTTATATTCGACTTCTATTTGTTTATCTACTCTGGTATATGATTGGTAAAGTGGTTTCAAATTCTTCAATTTTTATGTTTTGTTTTGTTTTTCCAGACTTAAAACTTGGTAATGAGAAGCAAATAAGCTCTTAACAAAGCCAAAGCAAGGTAATTTTGATATGATAAAAAAAAATCAATCGTTTGAAGATCATTGATGAAAACGCCTAAAAGTACACAATCCGCATAGCAATGTTAACTTGTTATGGCTTTGTATGAATGTTATTGTTCCTGTTTTAAACTTTCATTTGTCTTTTTTTCCGGTAGATTTCTTTATCGTTCATGTTCTCTGTAAATCTTCTTCTCTCTATTTGCTGCTCTTTTGGTAACAAATTAGAACTTTTCCTAGTTTTATCTAATAACGTTCAATAACTTTTTCGAATAATCTTGATCTTCCTTCCCTAGTAGGACATTGTTTTAATAAAATTTTAATCCATGTACTCTATTCACTTCTTGGTAGCTTGTTTCAAATCGTTCTACAAAGCTCGTTTACCTTACTTCTGTCCTTCAAACTAGCAGCAAACAAGCAAGCAAGCAAAAAACCCATCCCCCCCCCCCCCCACACACACACTCAAGCTGTCAATGTGCTGCATGCCTAATCTAATCCTTTCCAGCTAGTCGCGTGCAGAAAACACCATACCACAAGCACCTCGCACCTAACCACCGTCTCTCCTCCTTTCCCTCCGGTTTTGCAGAAAGTGGTGAAGAAAATGTGGGGCAAAACGACTCGATGGAAAGTACAACGCTAAAGAGTAAACTATTCATCAAGAATGAAAAATCGGCTGCTCGGCGTACGTCGACCCCGGAATCCATGACCCAGCGGGCGGCGACCCAGCGGGGCAGCGGACCGGCAGCCGGCGGCGATGGTGACTCCACCACCGATCTGACCTCTGCGATGGCGGGCGGCGGACCAAGTGGTGGTGGAGCAGGAGCTGGAGGAGGAGGAGGAGGCATGGCAGCAGCAACAACAACAGCAGCAGCTGCCACACTGTTGACCAACGAGCGTAGAGACACGAAGGTAGACATACCGCTGCCACAGTACATGACGCCGTCGGCGGAGAAATTTGCAGATAAACGAGTTAAGGTAAGCCCTGTATAATAGTGGGAAGGAAGCGGGGGTGCTAAATATTGACGGGGCAAAGTTTCCCCTTTTTTGCAGTAATGATGGGGTTGATGCGGGGAAAAAAAACACGTTAAAAGGCTGTGTAAACAACATCAGGTCAGCTGTGCAATAAGGATGCAGGGTTCGGCAACACAATCACTGGTGTACCTTGTGGCCCCGCTTTGTGTACAGGGTTAGTAGAACAAAAACCCAACTTAACCCTCACCTGAAAGTCAAATTTTCTCCCACGGCATTCCTGTGCGCTTGAAAGTTTACCGTCGACAAATCCGCAACGATGGCCGTAGAGAGCAGAAACTGTCACTATCTCTTCATTTATAATGCATTCAGGTGTCACGGGTACGTGGTACCGGGTCCGGGCTTACGGATGCCACAGCACGGAGCTGGCATCTCTTATCCGGAGGAGAGCTGACATTGGCATCCCGTTCCAGGTCCCGCTTAACGCATCGTTTGTAAGCTGCTGTAGCGAAGGGGACACGATGGAGCTCGACAATGCACCCACAGAGCACAATGCCGCAACGCGCTTGTGATGGCGCACACAGCTGGTCGTGTTCCCGTGGTCCATGGTTCATAATTCCGGTTGCAAAATCCCCTAGTTTCTTATTCGCTTTTGCTCTGTCTCTCTCTCTCTTCCGCACCATCATCGGTACGGTACACATCATTATAGTTGGATCATTGCAAACATCCATTGCTGCCGGTGGGCGGTGGCCAGATCCGGTGCACAGCACTGCACGGCCACTAGCATTACTAATGAAGATGGGCAACCCCGAGCGGCACCGAATGGAATGGCGCACCGACAAAAAAAAAGGAGGGAAAATTTTTGCAAAGGAAAATGTCCACAGACATTTACACAGCTCAAGAATGCATGGCTGCAAGCAGGGTCCATTTATCTCAATTGGAGCTTATCGGTGGGTGAAGAGGGGAAGCCTGTGCTCGTGTTATGATTGTATGATAGGGTATTAGAATCTGTCCACCAGCTGGACGGGGGAGATTGTCTTTTTGTGGGAAAAATACCGACCAGAAGCTTTGCTAAACGTCGAATTAGTATTTCTTTTCCTTTGAGCAGCCACAATATATTACCTTAAATCCGATGTCTCCTTTGTAAAAAACGTTAAACTGCAGCACTTTCCAGTGTTTACAGCCACTCGAACTGATCTAAATCTCCTTATTTTTTAACAAACTGTTTTTCCAGCAATTGACAGACACGATTTATTGGCCAATCCCCCGTGTTTCCTCCCCATATACGTTTGAGTCTGTCCGCAACGAATCAATTAAACGAAATTGTTTGTGAAAGTAAACATTAAAACCGGACAAACCAATGTGACAACAGCTGAGCCACACAAAAAAGGGGTGTTAAAACGATAATGAAATTTCGCGTGAGCAAAGTGGTGCAAAGTGAGCGCAAAAAACATCACTTCAAATAAACGAATGCGTCATAATTCCTGTGGAAGCTGTGTTTTTACGCACAGTGACAGCGATCAATATCGTATCGTAAAGCACAAACAGAAACAAAAGTTGTGCCCAGTGTGTGCGTGTGTGTGTGTAGCTCGAGTGAGAAGTGTTCAGTGTCAGGGAAAATGCTTTCCATTTCGTCGCGTTTTTATGACCATTTAAACGATTGCACTCAGCGAGCAGCGAGCTGTGAGCCTGTGGAGGCTTTTAGGAGGATTTGTTTTGCTGATGTCTTTTCTTGTTTTTGTTGTGGCATTCACACTGGAGACGGTTTGAAGGGAGTGTTGCGTGCTTCATTGTGTCTTCAACAATCTTCCAAGGAAATCATTTTTCGTGTGTGTGTGCGTGCAGTTTTAGACAATCTATTTGTTCGTTGGGTGTAGAATTCGTCGATGGAGTCGTCGTTTGTTCAACATTTGTCTATTTTTAAAATATTCGTGTCTCTGTCCCTGTTTACCCTGTCGGTAGTAGCTTCGGTGTGTAGCATTGGTTCTCAACAATCCAGTCCCATTTGACCATTTAGTGGCAATCGTGTCCAACCGACACAGTAGCATCAGCCGGATGCGTATTAACGTTCTTCTGTTTCCTGTTTAACCTCGACTCACAGAGACACAGCATACACGGCATGATGGAGGAGGAGAATGTGGTCCGACCGCATCAGGAGATTGCCGCCCTGTCGCTGGAGGAGAAGAAGTACTTGCTGGCAGTGGAGCGGGGTGATGTCGCCACCACGCGAAGGTAAGATTGTCGTTAATCGATAAATGCTCAAAATCGACAGATCAATCTTGTCCATGTAAACACGGTGGTTCTGTGTGTGTGTGCTTTTGTTTGCTCTCTCTTACTCAGGATCCTAGAGAAGGCGGAAGCGGAATCGCACATCAACATCAACTGTGTCGATCCGCTGGGCCGGTCCGCCCTGCTGATGGCGATCGATAACGAAAATCTCGAGATGGTCGAGCTGCTCATCAATCACCGGGTGGACACGAAGGATGCGCTGCTGCACGCGATATCGGAGGAGTTTGTCGAGGCGGTCGAGGTGCTGCTAGACCACGAGGACAGCTGTCACAAGAGCGGGGATCCTCATGTAAGTAGTGCGCTCTCAGTGTGTTACAATGCTTTTAGGAGCGCATCACGGCAACATTGAGGAAATTTCTATTTTTTTGCTACAGAGCTGGGAAGCACTGCCACCGGATACGGCAACCTTTACCCCGGACATTACGCCCCTAATACTGGCCGCTCACCGTGATAATTATGAGATAATTAAAATTCTGCTCGACCGTGGCGCCACACTGCCCATGCCGCATGACGTACGGTAAGAAAGAAACGTCTGAACAATTAAGCAAAACCCACGAACTGAATCGTCCAATGTTCCCCTTCCGTTTTCCCGCTTTTCCAGATGCGGCTGCGACGATTGCGTTACCTCCCGGATGGAGGACTCGCTGCGCCACTCGCGGTCACGCATCAACGCGTACCGTGCGCTGGCGAGCCCGTCCCTAGTTGCGCTCTCGTCCAAAGATCCCATCCTGACCGCGTTCGAGCTGAGCTGGGAGCTAAGGAGGCTGAGCTTTCTGGAGCACGAGTTCAAGGTATACCATGCAGTTGTGGGGGTGGGGGAATGTCTGTCAACATTTTCAACGCCTACTTTGTATGCTCCCATTTCCTTCCGGCCGTAGAACGAGTACCAGGAGCTTCGCCGACAGTGTCAGGACTTTGCGACGGCCCTGCTCGATCACACCCGATCGTCGCACGAGCTGGAGGTACTGCTCAACCATGACCCCACCGGACCGGCCTTCGAGCATGGCGATCGTATGCATCTGAACCGGTTGAAGCTTGCCGTCAAGTTACGCCAGAAGAAGGTACGCGGTTGGAGAAGGCTACTTCCCTTCCGCACTAACTATAAACTCACTCGCGAATGGACTTTTGGTTGGTGGAAAACTCTCCCGGCAGTTAAATATTCATAGCCGCTAATTAGCATTTGCAGTACATGTTTGGTGGTTTGGGGAGGGTGTTTCGGGGTGGTGCAAGGTAGCGTTTTGGTTGCGGTTTGACAGTTTTGCTAATTGGCAAGGAAAACTTGGGAATGGAGCATGGGTTCGTTTTAACACAACGACAGCGGTATTTGCATAAAATGGTGTTCGGTGTAAGGCCAGTGCTGGTTGGGACATTGTTGCAGTTGCAGCAACTGGACCACACTGTGCGGATGTGATTGTTTGTGGTGTGTTTCGCGTGGAGTTCAAAGGTTAGTGAGTGGTGCGGAGATGTGTTAAGAGGCTCAATTGGTACAATTTTCAAAATTTGAATTGAACACGTTCCCGTTTCGGGGATTGTGCTTCGATGGCTTCGAGTGGTTTTATTGTGGTTGAAAGAAATATTAACAAGCTGAAGTAGACTTTAGAGCGATTTTAAACCAAAGTAATCCGATTTCAATAAAAGCATTGATAGCATTGATATTGAATCCAGCTTATGTTTGAAGCTTTGACCTCATTTTGCCATTCAGGGTTTCTTTGTAGCCAGCGCAACATCACAAGTTGAAGTCCGTAAAATACATTTCAACATTATTGATGTGTCGCCAGGAGCCTATTCCTTTGTGCGACACACAATTGACAGGTTTGAAATGGGATTTCACTGGGATTGGCAATGGGATTGGACATGTTGAGCTGGGGAAAATCGGCTACACATTATTTGATAGCCTTTCAATTGCTCGTTTACCGAGTAAATAGATTCAACAAGAATGGAATAGCAATGAATTTTGCTCTTGTATGTGATGTTTGTCAAGTACGTAGCTTCATGATTTATATATATATGACCTCAAGGCTTGTATCATTCTTCCAATTGGAGCCTGTGTATTCGATCCAATTGGCCATGTTTTCACCTTGCCTTGTGAACTTTCAAAGCTACAACATCAAAGAAATTCGCATAAGAAAACCCCGAACGAACACACACACATTGTACCTAACCTTCGCTAAACATCGGCCAAACCTTGTTAAAATTGTATACATCCCACATGAGCTTAAAAAGGACATTTTTTATCAACAAAAAAAAACACATGAAACATACCGAACCCTGTACCATAGATGTAGAGCACATTAAATGCCATACTTTCTTCTTCTGGCCGTTTTTTTTTCCTTTCGCTGTGTACAATGTTATGCTGTGTCATCGTGCATGGCCCACGCTCACACTAACGACACCGCATATTCAGACGACAGGGACCAGATTTACGTAAAACCTTCGTAAATCTCAAAAACCCACCCCATTGTGCCATGCCACATTCCTCGTGCATGCATTCCACCATGTCCACCATCCAGGCATGTGGGGGAGCTGCATCAAGCGTGGGGGAAGCTGGCAAACGCTTTACTAAGCTTTCAAAATTCCATTTTGCTGCTGGCTCACAGAAGCGAACGCCTGATAGGGGCTGTTGTTTTGGAAAAATTAAAATTCAAAACCAAACCAAGCTCCATTTCATGCGACATGTTGTGTTTTGAAGCAGATTGTGCAATGTTTGTTTTTTGTTTGTTTGTGGGAACTCGATTCAAACACGACCAGCAACGCAAAACACACACACTCTCAGCCAAAGTTGTCGTCAAATTTTTAACCCCAAAATATGTGTCCGTTTCCGGTGTGCTTTCCACCGTTTTCCAGTTCGTTTCCCATCCGAACGTGCAGCAGCTGCTGGCCAGCATCTGGTACGAAGGATTGCCGGGCTTCCGGAGGAAAAACATGGCCCTGCAAGCGCTGGAAATTGTACGAATAGGTAAGTTTAGTGCTAAAACAAGCCTTCAGTATGGGATGGGTAGAAGATTGTGGGAAATTAAGCTAACACACTAAACAGCAGAAAGGAGTGCCGCGGTGTGGGTCACCGTGACCGACGTTCCTTGTTAATTCTTCTTAGAACTCAGCTACTTGCCTCGTGTTCTCACTACACACATTCGCCAAGAAATGGTTAACTCCCCCATGGCGGGTTGCGGCGATTCGACGAATAATAAAGAAATTGACTCATTAGGAACCAAATTCCCACACCCCATACACACCTCCTTTAATGGCAAAATGGAATCAAATCAACCGGTGCCCCCCCCCCCCTCTCGTTAAGCAGCGCTCCCTCCACCCGATTGGGATTGGGCGGTGGAAATATGGTGCACAAGCAACGAACCGTGCAGCGTCAAATTAATCGGAAATCATTCCCATCCGGTGTTCGGTGTACGGACACACTTACCTTTCCCGTTCGTTCTCTCGTTTTTTTGCAGGCATCATGTTTCCGCTGTTTTCCTTCTCGTACATCATCGCACCACACTCGTCGCTCGGCCAAACGATGCGCAAACCGTTCATCAAGTTCATCTGCCACAGTGCGTCGTATTTCACGTTTTTGTGTAAGTGTTCCATCGAGCTCGAGGGAAGATGTTGTCCAGCAGATAAGCGCTTTAATTTGTCTTCCTCTACTTCTCCGTCCTCCGTGTCAGTTCTCCTTATGCTGGCGTCCCAGCGCATCGAGACGGTAATGGGTGGCGTGTGGGGTGAGCCGGACGTGAGCCAGCAGCATGACGAAGTGCCTACCAAGCGCGGTGCAAGCCCGACCCTGATCGAGTGGCTCATATTGGCCTGGGTCAGCGGTAAGTGGTCGGGGTGTGTGGTTGAGCGGGAGGGGAATTAAAAATGAAAAATCTAATTAAAACTTCGATCAGTCGTTAGGGGAGGGTATGGAATCGAAACTGAATTACCTTTCACATCGTAGGGGAAAGTGGCCACTTATTACACGTGGCTATTCTGATTCCCGTGCATTCTTCACGCAAAGAAGGGCTTACCTATGACTTTATTGCCGATTTTTCTCCCCCAACAGGACTTATCTGGAGCGAGGTGAAGCAGCTGTGGGACGTGGGCTTGCAGGAGTACGTGAACGATATGTGGAATGTGATAGACTTTGTGACCAATTCGCTGTACGTGGCGACGGTGGCCCTTCGAGTGGTGTCCTACTTTGAGGTAAGTTTCCATCTATGTGAAAATGGTAGCAGCAACATTTGTAATTAGGCACCAACACCACTATCACCGGTGCAACACCGGTAGCAAACTTTCCCGGTTGTTGCGAAATGTCACACTTCTTCCTCCTTGCTTGCACCGGTTTCACCAGACGGGACAGACTATCAATTCTGTTTCACCGGTATTCGGCTACCGGAAGTTAATTGGATTTTGCGCAAACTGTTTGCCACTCAACTACTCAGCCGAAATGATCAGCAAACCACCACCGCATTTGGAGCTCCGGGGAGGTTGAAGTATTTGCTGTACCACTTTTCCCCGGGAAGGTCTACACAAGTTCCACGCAGTTCATCGAACTGGCTGCTAGTTGCCATGGTGCTCCAATTGGAAAGTTTCGTTCGTTAGCCATCTGCGTATAATAATCGCGCCAACTTGTTTGTTTATGTCCCCGAGAAATGCCACTGTCTCTCTCTCTCTCTCTCTCTTTAGCACGCATCATGCATCCTAGCAACCGTAAAAAGGAGGGGATGAGTTTCGCGTGACAGTTGCTAACTAAAGTTTATGATGTGTCCGTGTGCGTGGTGCTACCACCTTGTTTGCAATTGCAATCGCCAAAAAGTTTCACCAACCGTAACGTTCTACTTCAATCTTCGCAGGTCCAGAAAGAGATGACGTACAACAAGTTTGCGGCGGACCTGCCGCGCGAAAAGTGGGACACCTGGGACCCGATGCTGATATCGGAGGGCCTGTTCTCGGCGGCCAACATCTTCAGCTCGCTCAAGCTGGTGTACATCTTCTCGGTCAATCCGCACCTGGGACCGCTGCAGGTGTCGCTCTCCCGCATGGTGATGGACATCATGAAGTTCTTCTTCCTGTACGTGCTGGTGCTGTTTGCGTTCAGCAGCGGTCTCAATCAGCTACTTTGGTAAGACAACACCAATGGCTGAAGTTGGTGTTCGCTCTTCGCAAAGGTACATTCTGTGTGTTTGCATTTCATTACAGGTATTATGCGGATCTGGAGAAGAAACGATGCCCGGATGTGTCCAGCTTTTCAGGGCTCAACATTACCGCGACGGATCCGAACGCCTGTATCGTGTGGCGCCGGTTTGCTAAGTATGTGCTGAAGGGGAGTTCCTAAAGAGACATTTACTAAACGATGTATCGTTGCACTTCACACAGCCTTTTCGAAACGATACAGACACTGTTCTGGGCCGTGTTTGGTCTGGTGGATCTGGAAAACTTCGAGCTGGATGGGATCAAAATCTTTACCCGGTTCTGGGGCATGCTGATGTTCGGCACGTACTCGGTGATCAATATTGTGGTGCTGCTGAACCTACTGATCGCCATGATGAATCACTCATATCAACTGATATCGGTAGGAAATAGATGGCTGACATCTTTGGTACTTACTTCAAGTAAATGTGTTCTCAACTTCTTAGGAACGAGCTGATGTGGAGTGGAAGTTTGCCCGCTCGAAGCTGTGGATCAGCTACTTCGAGGAGGGCGGTACGTGTCCACCACCGTTCAACATCATCCCGACGCCGAAATCCCTGTTCTACATCTTCCAGTGGGTAAAGCGAAAGTTCTGCGGCCACTCGAAGGCCGTCAAGAAGGAGCACATGAAGACGATTCGAGTAAGTGCAGTTAGCGCACGAGGCACAACCTTCCCCGCGCGATGGTTTGTGTACGGATTGTTTCGCACCTTAAAAATGGCAAAAATGGCACCACAAAATCCAACATCGGCAACTAGATTGGCTTGCTTCACGTCCCACCCCACTAGATGGCGCACATCCAGTTTTGTTAATGCGTGGTTTTACCATTTCTTTTTCCCCTTCTTTTCCTACCATTTTTCCCTGGGGCTTTTAATGCTCTACCGCTCTATCTTCTACGCTTTCTTTGCTCGGGTTTGGGACATTGTGTGCGTGTGTGTGTGTGTGGTTTCATTTGTATGTTTGGACATTTGGCGTGTTTGTGTGTGTGTGTGTGTGTGTGTGTGTGTGTGGTTTGCAATTTTCCGTTTCCCGCTCTTGTTTGCCCTCTCTCTTTCCCGTTCTCTCTTTCTCTCTCTCTTTTGCGGCTATTTGCTCTGGTGGTTTCGATTTGCAACTCGTTTCAGCGGAAGGTAAAGCAGGCGAGCGAACGGGACTTCCGGTACCAGAGCATCATGCGCAACCTGGTGCGCCGGTACGTGACGGTCGAGCAGCGGAAGGCCGAATCGCAGGGCGTCACCGAGGACGACGTGAACGAGATCAAGCAGGACATATCGGCGTTCCGGTGCGAGCTGGTCGAGATACTGAAGAACAGCGGGATGAACACGGCCATCGCGACGGGCCAGGGTAGCGGTGTCGGTGGCAAGAAGAACCGCCAGAAGGAGCGCCGGTTGATGAAGGGCTTCAATATTGCGCCACCGCCGGCACCGGACGCGGGTCAGCATTTGACGCCCGTGTCGGAGTTTATTGCGCAGCTGCCGGACCATTCGCCGCACGAGCTGTTTGCGGGCGTGTTTGGCCCGGGGTTGACACCGAAGAAGGCACTGCACCAGGTGAATCCGATGCATCAGTATTCGTCGCAGTCGCAGAGCTCGTTCGGGGAGAATAACAACCCGATCCATCGGCTGGCAAAGCTGGCGCCGAAGTTTAACTCCAAAAGTCGTCCAGGATCGCACAAGAAGCGATGGGGTACGTGGAAATTCTTCAAAAACCTTAAAAAAGGCACCATTTAACGGTGTTTTCTCCTTCCTCAGGAACGCTTATTGAAGCGGCCAAACATGGAAGCGTGTCGAAGTTTATCGGGCGCTCCCGATCGGAAGACTCGGTGTGCAATCACGGCCCGGGTAGGGGTGAATCGGCCAGCCACAGTAATAGCCCGGCGTCGGATGAAGCCATCACGGAGTCACCGTCCGATTCGAACCCGAGCCTGGACCGGCCCGACGTCGAGCAGTGTCCGGATCCACACAAGCATCACAATCAGCGCAGCCGGACGGACCGGGGGCACCAGGATCGCCGGCAGCACGGTGGAAGTGATCGTACGCAGCAGCACAGCGGCAGCGGGACGGCCACGGCGAACGGCAAGAACGGGCGGGACGGGAAGGAGCACGCGCACCACTATCATCTGCATTTCGGTGCGCTGGCAGCACTGAAGCGCAAGCGGAAAAAGTTCTCCAACAGCCGCAACTCCAGCCCGGTGCTGGAGCCACCGTGCGAGCTGCCCTCGGTAACGAATGCGATCACCACGACGGGTAATACAAGCAGTAAGGTACGTTGGGACTCTACGGCTAGCAGAGTAACGGGACATTGGTTTAGGGAGCGTTAGATATTATGGTTTGTTTGCTGGCAGTGGCACGTACCTAACACAGGGTGGCATTCTAATTGAGTAACTTTCATTGCCATTACCACAGTGATGTGACGCTTCTGTGCGGGGTGTGTCATTCGCGGTTCCATTACAGCACGTACCGCATTACGATAATTCATTCAAACGAATCAAGTTCTGTAGTGCAATGAGCAATATCTCTTGGGTGGACAGACACTCACACGCTCTTCATTCAACTCCGCAGGTACTGAAACGTGCTTCCAGCGTACCGACGCGCGGCGCAAGCGACGAACCGGAAGCGACCGGCAGCGTACGGCCGGGCCGGCACGAGGCAACACAAAGCCAGCAGCACTCGATCGAGCAGCAGCTCGAAGGTGCGGCACCGTTAACACCTTCCACCACGGAGGAGAGCGTCGATCAGCAGCCGGCGGCAGGCGGCGCCGGCCACCAGCTGGCCGTGCACAAGCACCAGAAGATCATCCGCGGTAGGAACAGCTCCAACGAACCGTTGCTACGCTTGCAGGAGCATCGTGATAGCAGTGATGGTGGTGGTG
>AXCO02002445.1:0-27963 GCA_000473525.2 Anopheles melas | reverse complement strand
AGGGGGGACGAAAAGCGAGGATCACATTTACTGCCCGCTAGACACTTTTCGATGCGCCGGTGCGCATGGATCGGCAATGATAATTGATAGCGCAACTAGAGCCACCATGCGCGCACACCTATAACACCGTGGGACACACACACACACACACAAACACATACGCACAATAAGGTGGTTTTTCTGCACCGTTCCCCTCTGCACCAACCAAAAAAAGGGGGAAATCGGAAACTCTAATCGTCCCGGGAAGCGATTTGAATCAGACTCGCGACGCGGAGGGTCGTATTTTTGCTTTACCTTGTGTTCTTTGTTTTTCTTTTTTTTCTTTGCCTGTTCACCCAAATGTACACCCTTGGGCGCTTTTGTCAAAAACACACGGCACTTTTCCAGCAGGGGAAAAGGATAGTAACGCGCCGTGTTCTGTTCGCGCACTGTTTACGTTCCCTTGTTACCCCTTGGGTTGCTGTGTGGGTCTATTTTTGGACCCTGTTAGGCGAACCCGCAGCACGAGTTCCTGGACGTGGAACTGAAGCTTCTTCTTGGCGTAGCAGCGGTGGCGCTCCTACAGCCTCGGCTGCCCACACGGACAAGTGCGAACACGGAGCAGCGTAACCGGATGCTCCGCGGATGGGCCGTTTTACGCGAACGGTCTGCTCAAATTTGGATACGGCAATGCGCACCCCCTCCCCGTTGTTGTCACCTTTCAAAATGCTACTGCAAGCTGGTTCCGCGAGGGATTCAATTGGGCAAGGAAAAACCAATGCAAACGTTGCTGGGGGCCCGTCGTAACGTAAACAAACGCCGGGGCAGCTTCGAATTTCCGGGCCTTTTTTTCACTGACTAGATGATAAGATGGTTACAGCGCACCAACACGCACTTCTGCTAGTACCGGACGAACACACGACGAAACAGTAAACACGGAGAAACACACGCGCATTTGGTATCTTGGCTTGTTCTGGGGCACCACTGTCGCAATACCGAACGGCACGACGTTGTCACAATATTGCTTTTATTTTGCATTCACTTCGTTCCTTTCGGGGCGACCGAACTGGCTGGCATGCAGAGCGCGGCAGCACACAACACTCGAATTTCATTTCACGCAACACACACACGGGTACGGGGGTCGTCGTCGGCAGCTGCTGCTGCTGTTGTGCGGCCGAACCGTGATGCATCCATCTTTCTCTCCCTGAATTGCTTCCCAAGACGCGTTCTCGACTGCAGCGTGATGTTGATGTGGTTCCAGCAGTCGCTTCACCTTTGCACTGCTGCTTTACGGCGCGCTTACCCGCAGCCCACGGTTGGATTGCGAAACAACGTTGGATAATAGAGATAATGGATGATGGTTCCGAAATTTTAGGGAACGTCCCCGTCGTTACGCGTTTTGCTGCGACCGTTTTGGCTTGCTTCGAAAAAGCTCGAGGTTGATGGGAAACGGCCAGGTGACGGGCGTCTGTGTCGTTTTGACATTTCACCATTTGACATATAAGGTACACAGAGCGTTGTATTCTATAAATAATTATAATTTATTTTTATATAACAGAGAATAAATCATCATGAAACATGTAAAAATATTTTATTCAATATTTGTATTAAGTTTTTTTTCGTCAAACGTTAAATGAAATGAACGAAAACATGCCAATCGAATAATTTATCTGACACATGGTCGCTGTACGTCACGCCGGGCTGTTGGAGTTGTGTAACCTGCTCATTTGCTAATTTGATCCCTCTGCGTCATCTTTCAAACGTCAAACGTCACGTGAAAAACTGACAAATTTCAAACAACCACAAGCCAGAACGCATCTTTTCTGGCTTTTTCCATATTGAAATGAGGTAATAAATAGGTAATTTGTAAAATATCAACAACCAACGGGGCATGCTGCTTTATGTCCAAATGATTTTCCCTTTTCGTTTGTCCACAGCTTCACTCTCTCACCACCATCTCTTTTAACCTTGGGCCGGACAATAATGTTTACAATGTGCTCCCGTTGACAGAAGAGTTGCATGGCGCAGATGAAATAAACACACCTTTTCCCCGCACGCGTGCGATTTCGATGTAATAAAAGGCCCGAAAATGTTAGTGACCGACATAAATAATGTGAAAATATACAATCTAAGCGGGGGCAAATCCATTCCGGAAGTAAGTACATCATCGCAATGCCCCATTTCATGCGTATTGAGTTGTAATTCACGTTCACTTCCCAATTCCTCCAAACCGCAGTGGCTCACCGATCGGAAGCAGAAAAAGGCACCGAAAAAGAATGCGGACGCCGATCGGCACATCGAGCTGATACAGGACTTCGACATGCCCGGGGTCGCCTCCTGCATCGCCATCTCGGACGATGGGCAGTACATATTGGCCACCGGGACGTACAAACCGAGGGTAAAGTGCTTTGAGGTGAGCAATCTGTCGCTAAAGTTCGAACGATGCTTCGACTCGGAGGTGGAAAAGTTCACCATCCTGTCGGAGGACTACAGCAAGCTTGCCTTTCTGCATGCCGATCGTTACGTGGAGATACACGCCGCAGCCGGCCGGCACTATCGGTTGCGTATTCCAAAGTTTGGCCGCGATTTGGTTTACCACCGGCCAACGTGCGATCTGCTGTTCGTTGGAACGTCGCCCGAAATCTATCGGCTAAACATGGAACGGGGTCAGTTTTTGCTACCGTACACGAGCACGACAGCAAGCGCGATCGATAGTGTCACGATCAACCCGGAACATCAGCTCATCTGCGTCGGCACGCAGGAGGGTAGGCTTGAGGCGTGGGACTATCGTGACAAAAGGTGCTGCGGCACGCTGGATGTTGCTGCCAACCTACCGAGCACGAACGGGGTTGCAGCCGTGACGGCGCTGCAATTCAAAACCGGCCTTACGCTGGCAGCTGGAACATCCAGCGGGCACGTGCTGCTGTTTGACATTCGTGCCCGCAATCCCATCGCGATCAAGGACCATCTGAACCAGCTGCCCATCAAGAAGATACGCTTCCAGCCGGATCAGAAGTCGGTTTACTCGCTCGACGGGGCTATGCTGAAGATTTGGGACGAAACGTCGCTGAAGCAGAAGGCGTGCATTGAATCGCGCAGTAACTTCAACGACTTTGCACACTTCCCGGGCAGTGGAATGTTTATGTTCGCGCAGGAGGACACGAAAATGTTGCCTTACTACATCCCGAGCGAAGGGCCGGCGCCGAAGTGGTGCTCCTTTCTGGACAATCTGGTGGAGGAGATTGCGTCCGAAACGGTGCAGAACGTGTACGACGACTACAAGTTCGTCACGAAGCAGGAGCTGGCCGATCTGAAGCTGGACCACCTGGAAGGAACGCCAATGCTGCGCGCCTACATGCATGGGTACGTATGGGAAAGTGGGATCAAATAAAACGAATCTACTTACACTTGTCCATCCTGCAGGTTCTTCATCAACATTCGGCTGTACAACAAGGCCAAGGCGGTTTCGGATTCGTTTGCTTTTGATAATTTCCGTAAGGACAAGATTCGCAAGCAGATTGAAGAGAGCCGTCCGGCTCGTCTGCAGATTAAGTCGGCCCTGCCGAAGGTGAACCGGGAGCTGGCGCAGCATCTGATACAGGAGGAGCACATGAGCAACGCGAAGCGAAGCGCCATTGCCAAGGGTCTGCTCGGCGACGATCGGTTCAAGCAGATGTTCGACAATCCGGACTTTGAGATCGACAAGGAGGCGGAGGACTACCGTCTGCTCAGTGCGGTGCTGAAGCGTGCCGATCGTGATAAGGCGCGGCGCAAGGAGAAGATCGTCGTCACGGAGCCGAACGAGGAGGATGAGGGCAAGAGCACGGATGACGATCTGTACAGCGAGAAGAGTGAAAGTGAAAAGGAAGACGAAGAGGAAGACGAAGAGGAGGAGGAGGAGGAAGAAAAGGACGAAGAAATGGAAGACGCAAAGCCAGCTTATTCGAAGATGAAGAATAATCGACCAGATAAATCGTGGGCCCATGAGGAAGCAGATCACGAGGATGACGATAAGGAGTTCTCGTTGACGGTAGAGGAAGGAGCAAACTTTGACATCATGCAACCGGCCAAGAAAATCCAATCGTACGTACACTCACAGCCTACCAGAGCTCTCTGCAACCACTTTTATAACGTTGTTTTCTTTTCAGTGTCTCGCTTGGCAAGCGAGTGAACAAGCTGGAACACGCCACGACGAATGTGCAGTTCCAGAACGGAGTAGGCCGGCGGGAAATTACCTTCACAACGACCGGCCGGTCAAGCAGTGGCAAGAATGCAATGGACCGGGAACGGGCGCGCTATCAATCGGAGCTGAAAAAGCACAAGGAAGAGCGCCGGCAGGTGATTCGTTCGGCAAAGGGTGTGATTAAAAAGACGATTTTCAAGAAACTTTAAAATCGCAAACCTCTAGGATCTATATTGTGAAACACCGTAAAGCCCAAATAAAAACCACTTCTTTGGGTAAATCTATAGCACTCTTATAATCACTCCCTCATTCGCTATCCCGTCCTTCGTTGTCTGTATGGCGCCTTACAGGCGCTCCTTTAGGGAAAGCTTACGCATGTCCACCTCGTCCGTTACGGTTTCGTCTTTTTTCGGCGTTGCCGGCACCTGATTCAAACTGTCCCAGTCAATTTCGGTAAAATCGATCACGATCTGCTTGTGGGGTGGCTTGTACTGCGTGTACCTCACACCGGCCGCATCGAACATCCGCTTGGCCGCGATCGTGTGCTCCTTGTGCGCGTGCTTGTCACTCATGTACACCACCTCCCGTATCGCGGACTGTATGATAATCTTCGCACACTCGTTGCACGGAAACAGCGCCACGTACATGGTGCAGTTCCGCACGTCCGTACTGTTCTTGTTCAGTATTGCGTTCACCTCCGCGTGGCACACGTACAGGTACTTCGTCTCGAGCGGATTGTCCGACGTTTTCGACCACGGGAACTCGTCGTCACTGCAGCCCTTGGGAAATCCGTTGTACCCGATGCCCACGATACGGTTGTCCTCGTTCACGATGCACGCACCGACCTGTGTCGAGGGGTCCTTGCTGCGTTTGGCGGCCAGGAAGGCCATCGCCATGAAGCACTCCGCCCAGTCGAGCGTGTCTTGGCGCTTGCCACTTGGCCGTGCCGGAGAGTCACATGCCATCTTGGTGTCGTGCAGCTTGGAATTGAGCTGATCGGGGGAACAAGGAAAAGTGCATGGTAGGCGGGGTGCAATTTTCGCAATCCCGCCAAACCGGTGTACTGTTTTGACAGAACGTGAACCCGCTGTCAGCGCACGGAAAACGTCAGCCCGTGTCAGCAAACCAGTTGTTGTGTGTTTCTGTTTTCGTTGGGCCTGATTGTTGGATAATGGTGGCGTAGGGCGAGTGAAAGTACATTTTTATCCCTCTGATTTTCGTTTGTCCGTTACCGGCGATCCCCTTTCCCGGACAGCTGCCACGATGCCGAAGAAAAAGACGGGCCAGCGCAAGAAGGCGGAGAAGCAGAAGCTCCGCCAGAAGGAAATCCGCAACCGGGAATCTCAGCTACCGGAGCAACCGTGCAACGTTGCGATGGACTGTGAGAAGTGTGGCAGGTATGTGCTGTCGTGCCCGGGTGGCATTCTTTGCCCAAATGGACTAATTTAACGGGCCCGTTCCCCCCGTTCCCCCGTTCGCGCACAGGAAACAGAAGTCGAGAGCGTTCTGCTACTTCTGCCAGAGCCTGCAGCGGCTGCCGATTTGTGCGCAGTGTGGCAAGCAAAAGTGCATGCTGAAAACGGGCGACTGTGTGGTGAAGCATGCCGGCGTGTTCACGACCGGGCTGCAGATGGTCGGCGCGATCTGTGACCACTGCGAGGCGTGGATCTGCCACGGTAGGAAGTGTCTGCAGTCGCACGCCTGCACCTGCCCGCTGATGGACGCGGTGTGCATCGAGTGCGAGCGGGGCGTGTGGGACCACGGTGGTCGGATGTTTAAGTGCAGCTTCTGCAACAACTTCCTGTGCGAGGACGACCAGTTCGAGCATCAGGCATCGTGCCAGGTGCTGGAGTCGGAATCGTACAAGTGCCAGTCGTGCAACAAGTTGGGCCAGTACTCGTGCCTGCGGTGCAAGACCTGCTACTGCGACGATCACATCCGGCGGAAAGGGTTCAAGTACGACAAGAACAAACCGATCCCCTGTCCGAAGTGTAACTACGAGACGAGCCAAACGAAGGATCTTAGCATGTCGGGTAAGTTGTTTGTGCTAGTGGCGTATTTGTCGCCGCCTACGTGGATGGAAGGGTTTACTAAGTGCCTAATGATCCGGACCTTTTCCTTTCCAGTGCGCAGTCATAAGTACGGGCGCAAACGGATGGATGATGAGGGAGACGATGATGATTATGCGTACGATGATGAGTACATGTCGTACCGTAACAGTCACGACCACTACAACGAGGTTTCAGGTAGCTCTTCCGATGACGACTACGACGACGACGATGATGATGATGATGAAGACGATGATGAGGATGAGGAGGACGAGGACGAAGAGGAGGAGGAGAAAGAGACTGCGGGCGCACAGGGAACATCCCAGGGCACTTCCTCGAAGGAGCAAAAGTAAAGCAAGAACCTCTTGCCGTTTGTTTCTTTCCGCAAACCGTGTCTGTGTAAGAGCTGTTTAAAGCCACACGACTTTTGTTCTTTATTGCATAGCATAACTATACAAGCTATATGCAACGAAGGGGGAGGAGGACGAGGTGGGGTGGGTTTGGGGAAGATGCGCAAGGGACGACGTGAGATGATTGTAGTAAAATGAAGGAAGTGGGCAAAAGAACAGGAATAAAAGAAACGTACTGAAACGTGAGCAGCAAAGCCGTTTTTAGAAGAAAATGCCTCGCAAGCGTCGTCCCATCGCTTGACGGTCGTACAGAACGTTAAACTTATTTACCAGCTGATTCATATCGTTCGCCACCTTCGTTAGTGCTCCGAGGTACGTGATGAGCCCGACATCGTTCGATTGCTGCAAAAGGAGAATGTTAGACGGTATGTAAGTTACAAGATCTCTTTCAAAAAAGGCATCTTTTTACACTAACCGTGTAGAACTCCTCCTTAAACGATGGGTTCTGTACGATCGGTAGACGGCGGCTGAGCGAGTAGGCCATGCGAAGGATCTCCTGGTTCGGTTTCAGCTGATCGTTCTCGACCGCCTTAATGTACGCCAGTATGATCTTTACGCGCGAGTTTAACATCTTTATCGCATTGTACTGGGCGAGCAGATGCTCGGCTACGGTCGAGTTGGCATCCGTGTCGTTGTTGGACATGCGGGCCACATGGTCCACGCCGATGCGTTCCGCTTCCTCCGTCGCGAGTGTGTACACCAGTGGGACGAACAGCATCATCGCCTGGCCCTGCACGATGTCAATCACGGACTCGTACAGTGAGATTGGCAGCTGTAAAAAGCGTTCGATTAAGCGAGACGATTGTTCCTTTTACCTTTTTTGACTCTTCTTACGTTCATGTTACGGTTAAGTGGGTCCAGCAGCAACATCAACGGACACTCATTGATTTCGCATATTTGCTTGTGGATGTTGATGTGTTTCTCAGACGGCACCGTGTCGGTCGTGTACCATCCAAGAAAGTCGAGATCACTAAACACTTGCTTATCTGTGTGAACAAAAGCGGTAAGAGAAGATTAATGTAAGCATTTCAACATTAAAACAAACGCTTCCTTCGCCTTCTCCCCCCCACTTACACTGCTCCTCCTTCACTTGATAGTAATCCATAGCTATGACCACCGCATCGTTCACAATGTCGTACTTGAGCTCGAACGAATTCATCACCTCGATATTGCGGCCCTTCTGCTTGCCGATCAGGGCACCGAAAATCAGCGGCCGGCTGCTCTTCTGCGCCCGGTTGCGCGTCCAGTGGTCGGCAATGTTCATGATGACGAGCGGATGTAGCGAACAGGTCACGGACGGGATCGTCGCACTGCTGGCCATCACATTCCTGCCCTCGGGCTGCACAGGCACCGGTTTTCCGCTGGACCCGCTGGCCACTTCCATATCGGAAACGGCCGGCGGTGATGCCGCTTTCGAGGTGGATGCGGTCGGTGGCATCGCTGCAGAAGCTGAAGTCGATGTACTCGCGGTGGCCGATGCGCTCTCGTTATCGATGTCCATCTTTTCCTCTGTCGGTTGGCTCATGGTGGGGCCGGACTTACTTTCTTTCGATTGATGTGTTGTTTTTTCTTCAACTATTGTGTGGTTTGTATCGTAGGAACGAGGGCGATTTGTTGTCCGATCCGTTTGACGATGTTTGCCCGAATGCGTGAAAAAGTGACAATGTTTTGATACCGTCGCGTTGACATTGGACGCAGCATCGTATAGGACCAAGGTTCATATAGGTTGACAGTTGATGAATTTAATAAAATTCAAATATTTCTAAACATTTAGATTAATATTAGAAATAATCAAATGCATTATTTCGAACTGTAAAAAGAATACATTTTTGTTGTATTGGAATTTAAAATTTAGAGTGCTCTTGCACAAGGTTCATGCATGTGCAAGAACATCAAACGTAAACAAACGGAAGACACAGTGCAACTAGTATAACCTCACTTGTACTTGCGGGAGTGGAATTGTGGGAGTGTAATCTCAATTTATAATTCGCAGATATCGCGAAGAACGCTACCATGGACTATCATTGAAAAGTGAAAAGGAAAAATGCCATAAATTCGCGGGTTGGTGCAAAATTTCCATTCCCCCAAAGTACTTAATGAACACTCGTGGCAATACTGAGAAACGAGACACATTTGTTTGTGCCGGAACTGTTAATCCTTTCCCCGGCATTCTTGCATCGTAGTACCCCGACACAGCAAACAAAAAATGGTCTCCGTTTGCTAACGCATGCCACCTTTCGGCTCGTTGCATTTGCCCGACGATTAATCCGGACGAATGATAAATGGTGTGGAGTAGTCGCAGAAAGCACAAGTGTAAACAAACGAGCCCAGATCCCTGTTTCTGTGTGCAGCGATCCGCGATCCGATTTCAGCCCGATGGTAAAATGTAAGCAAAAAAAAAATCGCTTCTTTCGGTGCAAATTATCCAAAAGGTGCATCGTCGACGCGAGTGAGTGCACCATTCTTTGCCCGCCATTGCCAGGGTAAGTACTGTTTATTCCGAACCGTAATCCCTCTGTCCACAAAAGCATCATCCTGTGTTCCTTTTGTTAGCCGTGTCCCCGGGGGTGTGGATGCACGAAGAAATGTTTGATCCCCGGGTCTGGAAGGAAGAGAAGCATCAGTGAAGGATGTTGCATTTCGATGACAACAAATGCGCATGGTTGTGGTGCATATACACACATCAACACATGAAGCTGGTGATATTTCACGGATTATTATCATCGTCGTTTATGGACAGCCCGTTTTTAATCATCGCCGGGCGTGCGAGATGATTTCCCGGTTTGCGGCGTGCGTGAGAGGGAAGGGTGCCGTCCGGGTGCAAAATCCACCCGCACCACACCATCCCGGGGTGGTGTTAGTTTGGTCGCAATGTGCGGGAATGACAAATTGCTTTTCGTGGTCGATTTCGGTCGATTTTGTTTGGTAGCGAGGCCGCCGAAGGTTATTTGTTTTCTCCTTCGGATGGCGGCAAACAAGTGGTTCAAACGGTGCTCAAAATAGGGAGAGAGAGAGAGGGGCGAGCGATAGGAGGGCGTAGAGGGAAGAGCGCAAGGGGTACCGTTTATTGCGGTTTAAGCTGGTGACCGTATTTGAGGCTTCTAATCGAAATGGTGTGGGATGTGGTGCTGGCTATATTAAAAAGGATTAAACTGCAATATGTTAACCTATTTACGCCCATTTAGAGAGAGGTTTGATCGCTTTTTTCCTACTGTTTTTGCGGGGAGGAGGAAAGCGGTTGGTGCGAGGGAACGATAAGTCAATTGATGTGGCAAGTGGCAAATAGGACCACTGGCTTTATTATTGAATTGGAGGGGTGTTTTGGTACGGATAAGGGAGGGAGGGGCGATTAGAACGGGGAGGGCATTTAAATGAACGAGGCAGGATATCATTTGCAATCGACAGTAATAGGTTGGCTTGCAGACAAACAGCCCCGATGGTAAATTAAATGTTTATATTAAAACTATAAAGTCACTGAAACGAGTTAAGGGAGCAACTTTATCTAATTAAAACAAATAGTTCTGAATCATCAATTTCTCGACGTGCTCTGGGGCACTGTTATGCCAAAAGCAGAATAATAAATTCTGCCGTACATAAGAACGATCCACAGAGTTCATTGTATTTTATTGCTTCCATTTGGCTCCATTCACTTGTTCACTTTGCAGTTTAAAATAGTACGCAACCAGCTATTCCATTGTGTATGCTGTCCATGATTCACATGCTAAAACTCCCGTGGAAGACATCAAAGATATCAGTCAAATCGGCAGGAGTCTTTAAGGATTAAGAAAGGAACAGCAGAAAAAAAGGACGAACACTCGGTTTCTCGTCTCATGTCTCTGGCTGCGCCCTACGTGTGTAATCCGTAACCGGCAATACGCAATGCAGAAGAGCGCATGAAAGCAAGCATGATGGTGTAAAGGAAAAATATTTTGATCTGCAGCGGACCGTTTAATTGAAGTGTAATTTAAATAACAATTAAAGTTTACATCCTCTCCGCCCTACTTACGCCCTGGGGAAGAAAGGCAATGGAGAGAATGAGAGAGAGAGAGAGAAAAACTGACCGATTCATATCCTGCTGAGCCGGATGGGTTTCGATGGTTGTGAGATTTGCTGGATGCTTCCTCTTAATCCGTCGCCATACCTTTTTTCATGGCCTTTATGCTGGTCCAAGCTCGCTTAATCCACTCGCAACTCCATGTTCCACCATTCGTCACTAATAACGATTAACATTGCACCGTACCGATCTGTCGGTGTTGTCGTACCGTATTGAAAGTGCACAGGGGAAGCATTCCTTGATGATTTGATTGTTCGCAGCGGGGCGCATTTACATGTTCGATTTATGCAATAATCTTCGTCCGCGGTGGCGGATTATTCTTTGCCCACCCTCCCCTCGGTATGTCTTCAATTCAATCTGTTCTTTCGATGCTATCCTTCGACCATGGTTCGAATTTTTCTTCGTAAATCAACCCAAAAGAGTAGAAATCAAGCGAATCGAAGGATTGTGGTTGTGCTGACCGACCGGACCAGGCATACTGAGATCATGAAGGAAGTAGGAAGGTTTTTCTCATCTCCCCCAGTCACACAGTAGGCCTTGTTCGTCTGTTGCGGGGTGGTTTTATCAAAATGGTCTCGTCGAGTGAAAGTAATGACGTTTTGGTTGAGAAGCTAAACCGACAGCTGGGTGAAGCGTTCGGCACTTCCGGCGGTGGATGTATCAACATTAAGGCACTCCACAAGCTGCTGACCAGCTTGATCGATCTGCACATCCGCTATGGAGCCGAAAAGCAGCAGAGTAAATTGAATGCTGCCAGCAGCGCTACAGCTGGAACTGATGGGGGAAATACTTTGAAGAAAGTGACACCTTCTGAAACACCTTCAAAGGCAGCGTCCCAACAGCCTGAAGAGACAACGAAGGTGAGCGAAGTTCCTGTTCCAGAGCAGATGAAGCTCCCACCGATTGCTAGCGAAGAAGCGTTGCCACCGGTTGTGAAGGATGTGACGTCAGTGGGCAGTTCAAAACCATCATCGATGGGCGATGTACTCACGCAACGGAGCTCCGATTTGTTGGTAAATTCAACGACATCATCTTCGGATAAATCGAACGGCAATATGCCCACTGGAACAACATCTCCAAGCACTCCGAGCCGTCCCACGCCTTCCCGAGGACTGGAAAGCTCCTCAAGCTCGGTCCCAAAGCTACAGACGCCAACAGTGGAGGATAAAACTCCGGCCCAAGATAGATCCACCCAAACGGCAATCGAGTTCGTCTCGATTCTCGAAGGCTGCAAAGACCACCTGGAAACTGTGAAGGAGGAACTACTCGCCCTCAAAACCCGCTGCCAATCGCAGCACGAAGATACGCTCAAGCTTGCCGGAGCGCTCGACAACCTGGTGTACCGGGTCGGGAGTCAGGAACCAAAGGTAGAAAAGCTAGAAACCGACAACCACTGTCTGGGTATGCTAATCTCCGACTACGAAGTTAACTTCAAAGCGATTGAGAAACATCTCGAGCGGCACGACGTGAAGGTGCAGGAGATAGAGCGTACATTCCAGCGCATGGACAAGGAGCGCGACGGTCTGCGGGCGGACCTGCGGTCGTTGAACGAGCAGACGAACTATCTCGCCACGGTGAAGGCGGACAAGCTGGACGTACAGACCGAGCTGGATCGTCGCGCCCTGGTGACGGACATGCAGCAGCGCGTCCCGTACGCCGTGTACAACGAGACGGCGCGCGATCTTACCCGTACCATCACGCAGCTGCGCGAAGAGCTGCACGATCTGGATCAGAACCTGCGCACGGTGCAGTACGAGCTGGTGAAGGGGCTAGCAGCGAAGGCTGGCTCGCAGGACGTGTCGCAGATACGCAAGCAGCTGACGGGCGTACTATCCCGCTGGCAGAAGCTGGAAAGGGAACAGCAAGCGACGGCGGCGATCATGGGCGGTGATTCTTCCTCGGCCGGGGTAGCGGCCGGCGGAAGGGGCAGCGAAGCTAGCAAATGTTTGGCCTGCGGCATTCAGACCACCCTCGAAGGGAGTCATCCGTTGGTGACGAACAGCTTTGTCCCCGTGAACCGGATCCGGCTCGGCGGAGCGATGCGCAATGCGGGTGGTTCCCATACGAAGTGTGTGCCGCCGGAGAAGGTGTTCCGTACGGGGAGCTTGGGAGTGGTGAAAAAGGCACCGCAGGATGAGAAGCGAGGCGATTGGAAGTTGTGAGCGGAAGTAGGGGGAGCAGAAGTTGAAGCAAATTGATGAGTAAGTTTAAAATTAACCACCCAACCGAGAGGGGAGAAATATGTATTTTTTTACTGTAAAGAATCAGACACAACAAGTCGCAACATTTTTGAAATTCAGATTTGTTTCTTTATAGATCATCTCTAGAGCATTCGCGGGGGGAAGGAGGAGGTGTGGTACCGAAAGGACTAAAATCGTGTTATAATTATTTACAAATGTGTTCGATTATCTGGCGACCTTCCTTTTGGTGTAGGATGGCTTGGCATTCTAAAAATTATCTATTAGCAGCAGCGTACACAGAACCAAAAACAACCGACGGTGCGCCCTATAACTAGACTAGTTACACCGTCCGCCACAGCTATTTACATAAACGCTCTTACGGACACACACACTCACACGCACACACACATACACACAGATTTATACACGGATGAAGCACCGGGAGTTGGAGAAATGGGACATTTTCTTTGGCTTTGGCTTTGTCTCCGGTAACGCGGTCTCGGAACTTGTAGGTAGTTTTGGTAGGTAGTCATCGTCGTCGCCCAATCGGGTTTACATTCATTCATCCATCCTCCACGCTGCAACCGATGAGGTTCTCTATGCTAAAGCCCTTCGTGTTGCCGTACTTTCGCTTGCGGGAAGCAAAGGACGATTCGGTTCCATCAAACAGCTTCGTCGTCTCACCATACCCGGGGCTAGCGCCGGCATCCGTAGGATGCGTTCCATTGGCCGAGGGTACAACTCTCCCGTGGAGTGGCTGTTCCCCCGCCCCAGACACCAGCCCGGACGGTTGCAGCTCGGTGTAGAAGTGCGTGTGATGATGTTGCCGCCGCTCCTTGCCAAACTGTGGGTGTGATTCTTCCAGAGAACCACCGACGCTGCTGCTGCCGCTACTGCTACTGCTACCCTTCTCGGACTGTTCGTCTTCTTCGATGTAGTAATCGTCCGAGTCGCGCGCCATCCGGGAAGGGCTACAGTGGGGGGAGTAATCACCGGACGGTTCGATCGTGGGCGAAGGATGTGCCGCCGGCACAGGAGGTTGTGGTGGTGGTGGTGGTGGTGGTGGCAGAGGAGAAGTAGAGTTTGGTGGAGGTTCCATTGGCGTTGATTTGCGCCCGTTCAGAAGCATCTCGTGGTAAGTGAGCGTGCCCGTAGCACCACGCTCTGCCGGCGATTTGTAGTCGTCCTCACTTTCCACATCGATCCGATCGTCGCTGGATAGGTCGAGATCGGCCGAGATCGGTTCGTCCTCTGCACCGTAGTCACCGCGTCGATCGGCGTGAGGATCGGCCGGCTCACCGATACGAGATGAACTAATGCCCGCAAGCTTGTGTCCTCCGTACGGGTACGACATACCTTCGCGCATCAATCCCCCATTGCACGGATGCACCACCCCGCCGAGACTGGCCGGATGAGGTCCATCGTCATACAGATCGATCAGTGGACCACCACCACCACCACCACCTCCGCCACTGCTACTCCCGCTCTGTCCCTGATGGTAGCCGTGGAAAAACTTATTCATTGCGCTCGAGATCTTCAGACTATCCACGTTTCGCTGCAGAAAGTCACTGTTCTCCATCATCGCCACGTTCAGATCATCGATCTTGACCGTCCCGAACAGGTTCAGTTTGCTATCGAGCAGGAAGTCACCCGTCCGGCCCGGTCCCAGTGCTGCTCCCAGTGGTCCACCATCACCGCCAAACCCTCCGACCGAAGCGGACGCAGCAGCAGCCGCCGCCGCCGCGTGCGCCGGAGCGAACTGATGCATCGGAATCACGGGCACCGGTTTGCGTATCCAGAACGGTGCGAACGGCGCAAACACGCCCGGGAAAGCCATGCTTTGGGCGAGGGTGGTGCGTTTGTAGCGCTTCCGACGTCGCAGAAAGCTCCCATTGTCGAACATGTCCTCGGCCAGCGGATCCAGCGTCCAGAAGTTGCCCTTGCCCGGGTTGCCCGGTTCGCGCGGGATCTTGATGAAGCAATCGTTCAGGCTGAGATTGTGCCGGATGGAGTTCTGCCAGGCGGGGAACTTTTCTTTGTAGTAGGGAAACCTGTGCGCGGATGGGAAAAGAAGGGAAAGGTAATGATGGGATCGATCACAAAGTCATTGTTTTAATTTAGTCCGACCAGTCTTTTAAAAAGTTTGTTCCGTACATAGGGAAGTCGGGAAACGAACCAGGTCCTACTATGTCAGAGCTACTGTGGTTAGTCATTAGACCACTGAGTGGCCCCCGGATGAAAGCGTTATTACTGATACCTATTCGGACACTAAACACATCAACCACCACATAATTCACTGCCACTTACCGTGTCATAATAAACTCGCATATCCCACTGAGCGTTAGCTTCTTCTGGGGCGACTGCAAGATAGCCATCGTGATCAGGGCGATGTAGGAGTACGGTGGCTTCACTAGACTTTGCGATCTATGGCTGCCGGATTTGCCACCACCACCACCCGACGTTGCACCTTCTCCCGCTTCGGTGCCGTTGTCCGAATCGGGCTGCTGCTGCTGTTGGGCCTTCTGTCCACTGGACGGTGTTCCATTGTCGGAGCTGGAAGTACTGCGCGACCGGTTGCGGCTTGCACCACCGGACCGTTGTCCCGACGGTGCCTGCTGGTGCTGGCTGTGATGATGGCTCTGGTGCGACTGCATGCTCTGCAGATGTTGATGGGCATGGTAGTGCTGCTGCTGTGAGTGGGTCGATGATTCGTTCAAGGAGGCGTTATGCGTAGGTGAGACGCTCATCGAGAGCAATCCCGACGGCCGGAGGTCGAGAGGAGATGTCATAATTGGATGCATCATTTTTTTTCCTTCCCGAAAGGGATCTTTTTTTTAAAGGTAATTTAAATGTACACTTAATAGAATCACTTCATTTTCTTTGCAAACTTGTTAGGTCGATGTTACACTTGGCTATTTAGTTAGTACTGAGTGATCACTGTTCAACGAAAACGAAAACAACTCATTACCACATACTCCACAGTTTATGCTTACGAAATTCACTTGCCTTTACTATCCTTTGGCACGATACAAATATTCTTATTTAAGTTAAACTTCACTGCTACATGCTTCACTGTATCACCTTTTTATCGTACGAAAATAGTAACATATCACCAAGTAGTAAATTTCACCAGAATGTCCCTGATGTAAAACGTCCTCACGAGTCCTCACGAGCGAACGACACAACACAACACCGAACGACACTTCCGACAAACCAAGCCCGGACGGACCTGTGTGTGACCGGCACCGACGAAGGCAAGAATGAAAATGTTATTTTAACTTTGTGGAAAATTGTGAAAATTTTGCACGCGCTACACTTCCGTTCTGTTCCCCTCCCCCGGCTGCCCGCTGCCGCTGCGTGCGTTTTTCCACCAGCGAGCGCGTCCTTTAGGTACCGCTGCTTCCACCCATACATGTATCGCACTCACTCATCTCCGTCTCGTTCCGATTGATGCCAATAACGCGCCGTTCGGCCCCTGGTCCCTTCCGAAACCCGAAACCGACCGGGCCGGGTCGCCGTGGAATGGGTCGTTGGATGGGCGGAGAAATGAAAATCCCTGTGTGCTGTGCTTTTCCACCGTCGTCTTTGCCGCCGCCGCCCCGGTCGACAAGGAAAATGGCGCCGCTTGCTCTGCTGCTGCGTGTGTTTTCCCTTTGTGCGTAAGCGTTTGCGTACGCTTCCTTCTCACTCTTGCGCACGGAAATCTCACGCACACACACACATAGACGCGCGTGTATTTCGTGGAAAATGGCCGTGGGTAGTAAAAACCCCGCGCGCGACCCTGGCGCTATCGGTGAAGGAAAGGAGAATTCAGCTCTCTAGTGTACGGTTTTGCGTCAGCAGCTGAGGCTAGTTTAGGTGATAAAATAATCAGCTTTCTTCTGTGTGTTAAGTGTGTGTGTGTGTCCTTTTTCCTGTAGCAGGGTAGCCTCTCTTCGTCCTACTGTTGTACCTCTTCAGCAAGTCAACTTTTATTTGGTATTTTATTGTTTTAATTTAAAAATCCTGTTCACTATCGTCACTATCTTGAAACAATACGTCTCGAAAAAAGGACACAGAGCCTGTTGTCGCCCAACACATGCACACACACACACACACACGGAGCAAAGCGGGTAAGTAAGAAAGTAATTTTTACTAGCAACCGGTGCCATAACTCCCATTTGCTTCCCTTCCACTACCACCACCCCATTCCTATTTGGGCCGCTAAAGCCAAAGGAAGGAAGAAAAAAGTTGTACAAACTGTGTTCCTTTGCAAGTAAAACATTTATTTTAGCAAAACCACGCCACGCACACCGTACGGATGAAAGTGAGAGCGATATACATACGGGCTCGGTGCGTGTGTGAGTGTGTTGGTGGTGTGTGCGTTACTGTAAAAGAGTGTCTGTGCGTGTTGTATAGCTCTAACGATATGGGTGTGTCCTAGCGAAGGATTTTTCCAATGGAAAGAGAGAGCAAGCCATGCTTGTGATGGTGTGAAAGAGATGACTCGATGTCGCTCGAAAGTATATAACCATCCTTAGTCAGCCTTGCTTGTGTACATTTTCCTCCTTTTGGATATAAGTATGTGTGTGTGTGTGCGTGTGGTGTAGGAGCTTAAAGGATCCTTTTTCCGCCCTCCCTTCTCCATACGCATGGCTTATTACACGCGGGGGGAGCGTTAGATTTCGAAGTCTCTACAAAACATGGTGTCCCCCGTACACAAACGGGGATAGCGGTTTCTGCCTTCTTGTGTGTCCTTGCGCAAGGCTCTCCCTCCCCCACCCCATCCCCTTTCTGCCGTATGCTTTTCCTGTTGTTGAGTTGATAGGAAAAGGATGTAAGAAGCCACTCTGACGGGCCCTCTTTGGACCGTCGCTGTTTCACGGACGATGAAAGAACAATCTTGCCTCAATCTACTGTCGAGCCGAGAGTGGAGAGGAATTGGCATCGTCAAGAGTGGTGGTGGTGGGTGGTTTGCGGGGGGTTGGGGGGATGGAAGTAATTCAATTTGACGACATGTGATAATTTGTATGCTGGAAGCTGAAAATGAAAAACACAAGCTCTCTCTGCTGGTTGGGGGGTCGGACTGGGAAGGAACCATTGTTGGCCATCGTGACGCACCGAGTGTGCTAGTTTTGTGTCTGTGTTGTGGTGATGTTGGCTGAGAATGGCTAGTTGAACTTTCACAGGATGTGTAAAGGTGTATAGAAGTAACTATTTCGTTGCTGCTTCTTGTGAAGTATTACAAATGGGAAATTAGATTACTAGCAACTGAATCTGAACTGTAAAGCGCATAGTGCTTTTGGAAGGTTTTTTTTTGGCGAATTTTTCATTTTTAACTAAAATAGCTGTAACATAACATGACATGACAAACAATCTTACATGGCTTACATGGAATTCATTTGTGGGAAAAGATTCTTGGGAAACAGATTCGGCATAAACAATTATTGCCGACGGCATTGCTATATCTGCAAGTAACATCCCTAGGTTTTTATCCCACATCGAGATACAGAACAAAAAAGGCTTTTATCCCACATAGAGATACAGAACATATAATAAACAAGGCTTTTTCTCTTCATGGATATTCAACGAATGTTTGTTGCACAGGTCAGTTATTCAATAATAATTAATCAAAATCTACTATGAAGTATATACAGTCGTTGCCGCTAAATTTTGACTCTAACGCACCTATTTTTGTCTCTAAGGCATTAATTTTCGACTATGAGTGAATCGCTTTCTTTACAAAATTAAACGTAATTTCTGAAACTGTGTGTTTTAAAATTATTGAAATTAAATTGAGTAGTGAATAATTTCATTGATAGAATTTAAAGTCTAACAATTGTTATGCCAATTTTGAATGCAATGTAATGGAATGAAAAACAAAATTGTCATGTATTTTCAGGTGTAAACAATGGCTTTAGAATTTATAACATTTTATTATATTTTCTTCAAAAAACAATCAAATCACACGGTTTTTTTGTATTGTTTATGTGAGTTATAATTATAATTGTCAAAAATCTGCTCAAAAACCTTGTAAAATTAGCATGATTCCTACAAGAAAAAAAAAATTGTTCACTTACGGACAAAAATTGATGCATTGGAGTCAAAAATTGATGCGTTTTGTCAATAATTGATGCCTTAGAACCAACATAAGGTGACAACGACAGTAATGTTGTATCATCATACCATATATCATATCCAAGTTCAAAAGTAAGGGATCTTCTCCAAGTCTTCTCCAAAGAGTCGTTACTTCCTTGAAGTTTTCAATAACAGCTACATACAGTTAACGGCTTAACGAACATGCCCATCATGGGTTCAATCCCCGAATGAACAGTGCTACCATACGGTAGGACTGACTATTCTGTTTCAATAAGTCACTAAAAGCCAAGCCCCATTAGCAGTGGTACAGACAGGGCAGGCCTTGATCAACAATGGTTGTTGAGCCAAAGAAGAAGAAGAAGAAGAAGAAGTTATTTATGATGAATTTCCGTTAGTAATTGTCAATGTTTGGTGTTGTCCTCAAATCGTATGTCATGGCAACAGGGTTGTTCTCGTGATTAGGGCTGACTTGACTAGCAAGGAGTTCCTTTAACAAGCTTAATTGTAGTAAGACGACAAACCAAGACATTGAGTAATGAAAAACATATTTTAATCGGATTTCAGGACTACAACTTCCCATACTGCATAAACATGAAAGCGCATCACATATACAACAAAGTCTTTAGGGCACTTTTGTCTCTCACGAGCCACTGGTCTGCTTCACTGTTTTGTTGTGCGACAGAGTGGCCTTATTTCCTTCACACAAAATTCCTTCCATTGTTATCCATTGTGTCCTGTATAAAAAAAAAGAAGAAGAAACATGCGCGCCCACACGCGGGCCACTCAATCTTAGCCTCGGACAAGTAAAATGGCAATAAACAGCGTTTGCTCGTCGGACAGTGATGGTGGGGTGGGATGTTCACCGTTTCCCGAAACGCTGAGATTCCGTAACCAATAAAAGCACGCGCCTACGTCTGGTGTGTACGTCTTGAGCATCATTCATTAGTTTTCCTGGGGAGGGGGGACAGTTTGGAGTCAGCCTACCCTACACCTGCCGAAAGTCAAGTCGGACATGATTGAATTGTTATGAAGAATCAACTCAATTGAGCGTCCATGCCCGTCAGTATGGAAGGGATGAAAGGAGGAATGTGTTGTGTAATTGTTCAATACCAAAATGGCAGCAATGATGGGTATGTGTTGGAGGGTGGGAGGGGGCTTCATCCGACACAAACGTCCTTTTGTTGTCGCTGGGGCCTCCGAAAAAGAGGGATAAATCTTCACACTGCCCTTGGTGTACTTGGTTGCTATGGAGACCGAGTGTTTCTCGCTTGAAGGATGTCCTTTGTTTCGTCCCTGGTTTTGGTGGGCTGTACGAAACGGTAGAAGAAGAAAAAGGTGCTCTACCCTAAACAAGAAAGTTTGGGGCGGATGGTGTAGTAGATGAGTCGGTTCGAAGGTCGTGGAAATGTAGGAAAATAACAAAAATGGTCTACGAACGATTGATACTCGAATTGAGACGACGGGACTCAGACATTGATTGTTGCTGTTGCTTGGATGATTAAACACAACGTACGGTCGAGCGTAAAAAACAATAGAAACAGGCACTACTTGCTCTGCTCTGCCCCTTGTTGAAAACACTCAATCTTATTATTAAGTTGTTAGCAAACTCAAAAACGAGATACTTCAGTCACAACATGAAAGGGCTTTACAAGGTAGTTACGTTTGATGCCTTTTTATGTGCCCTTCCCCCTGAGGGACAAATGTAGCAACATGCAAACATTCACGCATCGCCACGATCAATAAAATAGTTACCAATTGTACCTCCCCCCCCCCTACCCCGCTTTATAAAAAAAGGGTCCGCTAAAGGTCCCTGACCGCTACCCCGCGAACGAGTTGCGAACGAGAGCGGCTGAGCTGGCCTGGCCCTGATCGCTCCCCCGGGCTGTGTACGCACGGTAAATAACAAAACATTGTAAGACGATAAAAGGACATCGCTGGCTGGCGTTTGGAATGTTGCTTCCCCCCCCCCCCCTCCTCACCACTTTTTTGTTCCACACCCTTCAAACGTTTCTCTCTCTCTCTCTCTCTCTCTCTCTCTCGTAAGCCTACAGAACAATATGATTCAGTGCACGGATTATGATTTTGTCACATAATATCTTGAGGCTATTTGCTTGTGCTTGAGAACGCACACACACACACACTCCATGGATCAGGAGCAATTTCAATTCCCATGAACGTTTCTGAATCGGAACGGTGGTGAAACCACTCGAGGCAAAGATGATGATGATGTTGATCCGATCCTTTCTGCAAATAGTAGTACAGTAGTTGTTGGCTGTTGGGCGTGCGCGTCATCCCCGGGAATCGGATCAACTTTTATTGGCTAACAGTACAGTAACAAAAGGGCAAAAAGGGAGCGAAATGAGAGTATGACTCTTCGGTTGCGTTGAATTTGTATGTGATGATGAGTTTGTTGTTTTATACTGTAAATCAAAGTACGTTTGGGCCCGAAGTTTTGGGACGACGCATTGCGCAAGATGACAAGAAAACGCTCGTGACTTCACTGAAGAAGAGAAGCAAACAAAACGAGCTGCTAACTACGCAAGATCTTCCATTTGTGTTGCAACTAAAAGGGAAAAGAAATAAGACAAACAGGGCACAGATAGATGGCTGAAATTGTCTCATTTTTAAGGTCATGATGGCATTAAAATTGTATCATACCAAGTAATTGGCTCTCACAATTGGCACAAACTCACTCCAAAGGGTGTGAAACCTTGCCGACTATGCTTGACAATTGTTTGATAAACTTTACTGCCATTGAAAGGTCATCCGGGCTTCAATTTCCAATCGACCAGATGCTTTGCTTTGGTGCTATGGGGAAAAAAAACAGTACTGTGCTGTTGCGATAGTTGACATTCCCCCCAACCTCGGCGGTGTTGTTGGTGCGCCGACAGATTCTGAGAATGATTGCAGCTGTTCACACCCGCGTTTGCACATCCGTTGCATCCGCATCAGCAATTCTGCAAAGCACTGGGGCATATCAGGGACAGGGTTCAGGGCGGCAGCGGCGTCAGTGGTGATGACAGTGACAAGCAAAACTGTTTATCGACACGATAAACGTTTTTACAGAGTTTACATATTTAAAACACATTTACACCATTGCATGCATTTGTGTGCACAGTGTAGTACTGGTTGTGCTGTGAAAGAGAGAGAGTTGCGGAGAATTTGTGCTCGTTGGGAATCTAATTTTGTTTTACACTGTCCGCTTTTTGGTGTAATGTTTTACTCGGAATCCATTTGTTTTATGTATTTTTAGAGGTTTTATTAATTTTACACGGTTTTTGGAAGTAAAAAGGGTTGAGAGAGGTATCTAAATAGTAAATAAAGTAAATAAGTAAAGACGATTTGCCAAGCAGATTGCATAGCTGTAGGCGTTAATTGTGTTATTGAAGCAGTAACGCCTGGATGTATGCAATCCGTTTGTCAAATTTGCTCTCTTATATTCAATACATCGATTCGTATGCTTTACGGAACTTTTACACCATAAATTGATTTTCAATATGCGATTTTATATTTAACACTCCATTTGCCATCGTTCAACCATGCCCTTACGTCACGTATTACTTCCCCTGCGAGGCAACTTTCCGAGAGTTAATAAATTCCGTTCGCTTTCTATCCAAACACCTGAAAGCGCCGCGGAATGTGTTCGTGATGCGTAACCAAATCCGAACCGCAAGCGATGCGGTGCGCTGGTATTCGCAACAACGCGAACGCTTGGGAACCGTTTACGGTGCGGTGCGACGCGGTGCATTGCTCTTCAGGGAATAGAAAAAAAAAACGAGTCTCCTCTCGAACGGTTGGTAACGATTGCAAAAGTTCCATCTGGCACAGTCCGCTCCGTCTTCTTCACCGCACCGCGACGCGAACAAACAAGTTATTGGTTTTCCAAGCAAAACCAACTGACACTCGGCTGTACGGGTCCGATTGCGATTCATCGATGGCGATATTGGAAAATGTTCGCGTGATCGGCTTTCCCTTCCATGACGGGCGGCTGGAGATGGGGTGATAGGTACTTCAAAATGGACGCAAAGGATATGCAAAAGCGATTCCTTCCGAGTACTGTTTGGTGCCAACAGTGCCCAACTATATATCGCACAGTAATAGCACCAGACAGAGAGAGAGAGAGAGAAAGAGAGAGAGAGAGAGGATGAGACTCCCTGGAAGGACGATGGACGTGGTGGATCCGGTCGCTTGGATGAACGGTTAGAGCTTCGGTTTGTGCCGGAATTCGATTCCGATTCTAATCCGGGCATTTTCATTCCTCAAACACACCAAAAAGGGTAGGCAGGAAGAGACAAAGAGAGGCATTGTGTGTTGGTGTATTGGCACACAAATCGAATCGAACTTTATATTACGCCCGGCGGGTGTTAGTATACCGAACTCTCCGGGTGGTGCGGTACGGCGGATGCTTCGGGCGGAAGCTGCGGAAGTAGCAACTCGATTCAAGCTTCGAGCTGCCAGCTTCTATTACTGTTGATACAAACAACATCAATATTAACAGAAGCCACAGCATATTGCTGCGACGATGATTCGCCGATTTACGAGCCGTGTACGGATCAATCGGCAAAAGCATTTCGAGCAAGCTTCTGGAACATGCTGAGGTTTACAGGGCTGTGTGGGAAAGGATTTCCGGAAGTTACTGAACAGAATACATACTAAATAGGCAAATAATGTATTATTAAGGCTCTTTGGCATCATCTAATTGCATACATTAAGGCGTATGGTGCATATACGCCTTCAGGTATGCAATTTGCATTACAAAAACCGTATAATTCTCCATTTTGTAAAAGAAAATATGAAGCAATTGTAAAATAATGAATACAAATCACACCTTTGTATGTTTTGCTTTGAATTTTGAATGTTTTGTAAATTTTTATTATTAACGCTTGCTTGCACCAACACTTACATCGCGCACTGTGAAACGAGAAGCCTGGTACACATCGATTCTCGGTCCGCACGTCTTGCATTAATGAAAATCGGCACAATCCCTATCGATTGTGCCATTTCGACAGCAATCAAATTCAGTTCCCGCCCCGGTGAGTTCGATGTTTCGTTATTTATTCACCTCGAGCGCGGGTTACTTTGGAAAGTAATTTGAAATTTCCGTCCAACTCACCGATTCCCCTGGAACTGGTGCTGATTAGTTTCTACTCATTTCGATTGAAGCAATTAGTGGACGGTGGCCGATGGCGGCTCAGTGGTGGGTTCGGGCGAGAGCGGTTTGCAGATACCGAACTTGAGCGTTACATGCCCGATAAAGGGCACGGGAGCTTGGGCGCGACAGCGGTTCGGTGGTGATGGTGATGGTTGGATGTCCCCTGCATTGGTACCGTTGTTTTCCTGTGCCTTTACCCGGAAAGGACACGCCAGCGGATGTATTAGAAAGCCATCGTTTTTGACGAACCGTCCAGGGGCATAAGTAGACACTTCCTGTCGATCTTCTTTAATATCCTCACTTTCGGATGGTTCCAGTGCTTGTGTCTCTTGCTGGCTTGATGCTTCCGCTTCCGACCCATCCACAATGGATAGGATCAACTTTTCCAGATCAAACACGAGCGAAACGCGCCGTATACCTTCGCGTGGGTAAAACGGAACGATCGTTCGCTCTCCCGCTGGCAGATGGTCCAGGGTGGAAAAATGCATCCACGGAAAGTCGCAGTACATTTCCATCGCACGACCACTACCGGTGTGGATCAGCCGCACGGCAAACCCATCGCCGGCCGCGTTGTTGAGGCTGTAAATTCCCCGCACACCGTCCGCCCCTTCCAGCCCCTCGTTCCGGGCCTTGTACAGACTCAGGCCGAGGTGTTGCGCGATGCGAAGGTCGGTGAAATTTTCGCCTGCCGCTCGTAGATTGCGCCTCTCGTCGACGTACGAGTCAGCGTTCAGTTGCAGCACGTGCTCGAATGCTCCCGCCGCTCCAGCATCATGTCCGGCCAGATTGAACAGCAACCGATGGGCCAACCGGTACAGTCCGCCACTGGTGCAGCAGGTTTGGTACTGGATGCGCACCACATTCGAAGCCTCCACACAGATGGTGACCGTGGCGAACGTGCTGCGATGATGCGTTGTCGGCGATTTGTGCACCAAGCTTAGATGGAGCCGCGTTTCGTCTACGAACGAGTGCCACACACGGTTAAGATCGACCGTACGGCAGCCGGCCGCGGTCTGGCGCAGCCCGTGCCTCGTCAGCATTGGCCAGCCCTGCTCGAAGTGTGCGGCACAGGCGAGGGTCGGATCGAGCTGCAGGTACTCGTCGAGACTGTCGGTGGCCAGCAGCACGTTGGCGCTGCTGCTCCAGCTGCGGTCCGGTGCGCACAGTTCGATGATGGCCGCGTCAAGGTTCAGCACACACAGCTTCAGTCCGGCCGCCGTTTGCCAGGTAAACTTTTGCACCGACACACGGTGGCCCTGCTCGTCCGTCAGGGTACCGAAATCTTCTACCGTAAGTCGTACAGCGGATGACATGTTTCGACGGACAATGATTTAGAATTTGGATACAAACTGGAGCGAAGATGCCAGGGGGCCAAGTGGGTTCTGCAATCGGTTTTTTTTTTGTTGCAGCGCGGTAGATGAACGCGAACCGGGAAGTGAATTTGACAGAAGCGTGTGTGTGTGTGTGTGTGTGTGATTGTGTGCGCGATGGATTGCTTACTTTGATGATGTTGATTGTTATGCGAAACAAACGTATGGAAATAATAAGTAGGCCATGAGTGCCAAAAGGAAGGTTGCGTTTTTGCACGATTTGCCGTTAACGCCTAGTACTATGCAATCTGCAGTACACTATCGTGCTGATAGCGTAAAAATAAAAAAAATATATTCCTTAAGGTAGGCCCCACTCCCTCGATCTTCACCAACGTTCTTGTTCCAATCAAATCACAACAAACAAGATTTGTTCCGCCAGAAAAAGGGATTTTAATTTGTTAACTGTTTTGCTTTCCACCGACCAAAACGGAAAAGCAAACACCGCCGATGCGACGGAGCACCATTGTTTGCTGATAGTTTTTCCTTTGCCCAGCGCTTTGATGTTCGGCGAGTGTTGTTTGCTCGCCAACGCCCTTCCGTGCCGTCTCAGCGCTCGATGGGCTCACTCTTGGGCGCATCATCATCATCATCATCATCATGTGGGCATTGTACAAACACGGCGCCTAGTAGATGTAATTTCGGCGACTTTGTGCGAAACCCCCGGCGTAAGGAATGTAATAAAAATCATTCACACCATCTCGTCTCGGTAGTGCGCACTGCCAGCGTGTTTTCCACCACGTGGCAAAGTCAATCGTAGCGTATCGGCCCCCTCTTTCAGCGCCCTGCGTGCGCCCACGTGCCGATGCTTGAGATAATGTTTTGCCCAAACAGCGAGGGATCGGAGAAACGTAGCGACGAGAGCACGCCAAAACCAAATTTACACCAAAAAGGGAAATATTACGCTACATTCTCACGGCACCGACACGATGACAGGATGGATATATTTGATTTGATCGCTTTTTTTTTTTGGTTGGTACCATTCCAAAACCGGCGTGCGTGTGTGTGTGTGTGCAGGTGTGTAACGCTCAAGTGCTTGTTATTTGTGCAAAACCTACCAATTTGACGTAAATTGCCACAATATTCCGGGTCCGGGGGTGTTGTGTGTGCCAGGAGTCGCCGACGTCGACCGGAAATATTGGGTGTGAAAATAAACATATTATTTCACGCAACGGTTGGTGCGCGGCACGTGGCGGCACTCGGCGCCTGTTTTAGCTGGCCGTGAAGGATTTGTTGTGTTTCTTGTCACTCTCTCGGGGTAACTGTGGTTTTTCGAAGGATGTTGTTTCCTGTTGTCCTTTCGAAGGATATTTTATTATTAAATTTTTGCTCCGCACCAGACACGACCAAGCAGAAGGGTATCACACAGTGCAGGTGGTAAATGAAAGGTTAGACGAAAAGTGTGTGAGCGATAGGACAAATTAAACCCGACAGCTCGCTAACTGGCACTCGAGTGGTGGTGGGTTTCTCTACACTCAGCGGGGTAGAAGAGGGTGACACAAAAAAATCACCACCACGTGGTAGTGACCGCGCGAAGAGCTTCGGGCATCAATCGCCTAAATCCTCGGACAACCTGCTGTGCGCGCGCGTTTCAAACCGGCGGGTGGTGATGTCAGTGGTTCAGTAGCAGCAGTCCGCGGGACACTTTCCCTCGAAGTAATAGCACGCGGTTTCGATGACGAGGTAAGCGCGAGATGAATTAAATCATTTCTAAATCTCGCCCCCTCTCTTGAAATGGAAACAGAGCGAGAGCCTTCGTTGGGTTGTTTGTCACAAATCGAATTTATTCGCAACGGGATCGTTTAGAAATCGCACTTAATTAAATAACTATTTGAGTGTGTAAGAAACGGCTATGGGTTTAAATAATATGCCACCCAGGCTCAAAAGGGCTCAAATGCTTTTATTTTCATGCTCAGCTGTCGTTATGGTATTTTATTTCCCTTCGCCTCTGTACCGTTTAGTGCTTAGAGACGATGATGCTAAATGTCTCAATATCATCAAGCAGCGGGAGAGAGGTTCGATTCCATTCGTTCGAGCACCACTTGAGCACTGACAGACAAGGAATATATAGTAAAAACAGCAGTGCGGGGACCTGCACTGTGTTTGGAAAATCATCAAATAAAGGAAGGTCTATACACGGTGGCGATATGATTCGCATTGGTTTGAATTTGATTTGCGCACGAAAAACTCGAACGTCCCTCGTTTCGATTGAGGCGGAAAACGATGAGTGGAGATTTGTATTTATCCCTGGCTCCCCCTCGCGGTGGCTAGCCCGCGTGTTAGAGCGCATGCCATTCCGGGACGGTTGCCTTTAGGGAGGGACAAGCGTGGAAGGACGCACTCAATCAAACGCAGCCGATCGACGGTGGTGCGTTCCTGTGTCACAACCTGCGCTTTGCCCTAAACGGGTTAGCAGCAGAAGTGATGTGGAAGTGGTGTCTGATTTGAATAAATTTCTACCACTCTTCACAACTGGCGGTGTGATACCGTACCATATACCATCTGCAATACT
>KI919920.1:29493-39917 GCA_000473525.2 Anopheles melas | reverse complement strand
ATTAGTAATGGGTAATTAACCCCAATTATTGCACACTGCGTGTCAGTGGCGTATTTAACGGTAAGCAAAGTAAGCAATTGCGGGGGGGCCCGTCAATGAGGGGCCCCGGAATCTTTAGTCCATTATTCATAACAGTTGATAGAATATGGCACTATTTTAGCAAGGAGAGCCCCGCGCTAGATGAACCCTAAGCACCCCCCCCCCCCTCCCCGGCAGCAACCAAATTTAAGTTGAAATGTTACATAAACAAAGACGGATGCCGAGTACCTCCCAGTAATCATGTACAAAGGGGCCTAAGCAATTATTACTGCTTAGGGCCCCCACCACTGTAATCGCGGTGCTGCTGCGTGTAAAATGTTGTTTATCCAAATATTTATAAAACATTTATGAAAGCTAGCATTTTTCCTTGAATATGGAGCAGTTTTTCCATATACAGTCTCTCCCCGAGTTACGCAAATTCGAGATACGTCATTATTTATTTTTGACAGTTCAGATGTCAAATCAGGACAACTTTGTCCATCAATTGTCAAATGAAAAATGATTTGCATTTTTTTTAAGTTTCAAAACACAAAAAGACAAAAATAAAATTTTCTACATCAATTGCATCAAATAGGTAAAAAAATTTAATCAATTTAATCAAAAATCATTATTAATCAAGTATATTTTGGCTGTAAAACATGATATTCGACTTACGCGAAACTCCGACGTTCGCGACGTACGCGAATGACTCCGGAACGCATTATTCGCGTAACTCGAGGAACTGTATTACACAATTTAATTTTTCAAATAGCTTTTTTTGATTTTTTAAACTCAAATGAAAATATATTGACGCTTCCAATCAAATTAAATGGATTTTAAGCAATACCGCTAAAAATTGTGCCTCACAAAATAAGGTTAAGTTTGGCCCTGTAAACAACTTACACTTTATATTTTGGTTGTAATAAAACAAATAAGGTAAAACCTCACAATTTACAACTTTTGAAAAAACATACTTATATTAATCCACTGTTTAATAATTGGAGCAAAGAGATTCCTTCGATCCTATTCATTGCACAGCTCAAAGCCTCCTGTTTTTATCGTGTTATCATTTTGACAGCATTTTGTTTATAATTGGCGTGCGGTTGCAGGTGCAAGTTCGCTACTTATGTTGCGTAATTCCGGCTGAACAAAGTACAATTTCTGATTTTTAATATTCTGATTAATTTTAACTTCCGTATTATTCTGTTATTTTTTCATTCATTATGCAATTCTTCATGATAAAACTCTTTACATTTCCTTTCCCTTTAATCAGTTAGATGGTCACTAACATTTTATGTTTTCCAATGAACATATTACATCTTTATAAAATAAAATTGAATAGTACATTGATGCGCATACCACAATGACGACCCTCTTTTCTGATTTTATTTCTGCTCCAACCGGTAGTACTTCCGGTACCGGCGAGAGTTTTGCTTCACCACGTTTCCCTTCAATTGTATAGTGTTTCTTCCTGCGTAATTACCACTTCCTCTCTCAGCACATTTTCCACCATGCTGCTCCTTTGTTCTTTGATCGGGATACATTAGACGACAAGAAAGGGAGTGTAAGTTTTATCGACCCCAAGACCGTTGACATCGTCTAATGTCCCATCACGTTGCAAGAACCTTTTTCTGCAAACACCCCCGCCTTGGAGCATTAAACGAGCTTTGGCCGACAAGGCGAAGGAATCGGCTAATGTGCCCCGGTTGGACGAGAGCAACCTGTTTGATTCGGACATTAGCCAACCTTGGAGCAGCCCCGAAAAGGGTTGCGCCCTCCAAGTCACGGTTGTGTAATTAGTGGGTGGGAAGAAGGATAATTTGTGGCTGATGTATATTTAGCTTGGTAAATAACCGCAAACAAGCAACTGAAGCGAGGTGAACCATTTTGGGAGCTTCAAACTTGCTGTGCTGTGTGATTCATCCATTTGGGGAGCATTAAGAACGATTTGTGAATTACCCAATACACTCAACCCACTGCTGGCTGCACTGTTTGCCATTGCTTTATCGCGCTTTGGGGCGCCTGATTGGAAGATGGAAGGGAAAACCTTGGCCCAACGTGCTGTGGTTTAACTAATCAATAATAGAAAACACACCAATTCGATCCCTTCTAAGAATATTGGGAGAAAGCAATGTGTGGGACGTTCGTGAATGAATGACACTGGAATTAAGAGTAGCACGGGTTTTAGTCGCCATTTACTTTAACGCGAACGTTTATTCCTTGAAAATATTGAAGTAAATACTTACATTTTAAATATGTTCAAACTACTTGTGCTTTGAGTTTGATTCAATCATTAAAAGTAACTATAAGTAAGCTTCTCGAATCGATTTATGATTTCAATGCATGTGCTATTCCTCCTTTGTCATCAACAATGAATAGTTATCGATTTTTTAGAGCTTCTATTGGAACCGTACAATAATTTCATCGAAGGGTTTAATGTTCGAATTGCTCCATAATTGCTCTGACCTACTTATACTTATTCCGGACTTATTACGAATGGCGTTGCGTACCACAATCAATAGTGTTATTAAATTTATATTGTTGTTCCCTGTCCTTTGTTCCCCCAGTTAAAGCGGGAATTCATATTTAATGAATTTAAAACATTAAAACGGTTACAATACAACCCACCGTATTAAGCGGGATGCTTTCATCCACTCACAAGCAGTTTTATAGATATTATTTTTTGTACTATACATTATCCTGTTCCTTTATTTGTCGTTGTTCTATGTAGCAAGTTTTCTTATTTGAACGCTTCTGATCCTGGTTGGAGTTTTTTCCCCTAACAACTAAAAACACAGCTGTCAGCTATCCCATAACAATAATCCAACTACCGTGGTCTATGATGCATTTATAAATCGCTCATCATTTTCGATGTCGATGTTTATTGAGTGAGTGTTTTTTTTTTGTTTTCTGCTAGCTCATCTAGCAATACTGCACAGCTGGAGTTCACACCTCATGGTTTTTTAACATAAAGAATCCAATACCGCTACGCCAAGTACATCCAGCCCAAGTAACAACGTGAGTGGGAAAGCACAAAGCTGCACGGGGCTTTGTGTGCAAACGTGCCAACATGCTGTACAGATAGCTTGGGCACGATAAGTGCGTCTCTATGCGAGCTGCATTTGGGAAGTTTGCTAAAGTTTACCCACCAAAAGCCCATGCATGCGACATTCAAACGGACGTAAAGGGCCGTCTTTATGTCGTGCAAATAGGGTGAATAGGGTGGGAAATTGCGTGAGCAAATTGCCGGTTTTCATTAGCCGCTCGATGTGTCGTAGAAGCTTGCTGTGTACTTTGACACATTGGGTTAGGTTTATTCGCCAGTTGTTTTGACTCATTCGTTCGTAACAATCCACGACCTTGTGTGTTGTTTTATTCACCCTTATTCAAGTCATTTTTCATTTATTGATTGTTAACTTTTCTAGATTGCAATGAATTTTCTTACATCTATTCTTATCACTTAGCAAACTTGTTAGAGCAAACACCACATGCGATCACAACGCCCTTAAAGCGATCAACCAAAGCTTATGACACCTGACGGCCCATTGAGCCCGGCGTTACCATGAGCTACAAAGCGATCGTGCGTTATGCAACGCCACCCTATGACACATACTGGCACAAACACGCACACCTATCCCTCCCCTCCTCCGATAACGGCCATGCGACGTTGACGACTGCGGAGACACCTGATAGACACTAATGGGACCCCAGATGCTGGCGGAAAAGCGGCTGCACTAATGCTCTGTCAAAACCGCAAGACCGCATGAATCCGCAGCCGAATGAGCCGATGCGAGGTACAACCCCCACCCAATCGGCCACTTGGTGTGAAACGGCCCAATGTCAGGGTTTTGCTCAATTGTTACCATTGTATTACATCTGGGCAGAGGTCACTTTGGCAAGGGAGAAATATATGACCGGTTGGTCCCTTTTTGCAGTTCGGAAACCGAAAACTAGAGCTAAGCAACAATGACATAGTTTCGTGTAACTTACTCGGCGGTCCAGCGGGGAGAACAGATCAACCTCAAACGTGCACATTGTGGGAGTTCTAAGTAGCAGAGCAGCTTGCAAACTTCGACGTGTACATCATCGAACACAATGCGAAAAGTGCTAATCGTTTCAATCGGCAGCCGGGTAGTTTGGTAGAAAGTTGATTCAATGTGTGTTGAGTGAGTTGTTCCAACATCGAGCATATCAGTTGAGATAAATCCGCTCGCAATTAGGCTTCGTTCTGAATGTTGTAAAAGCAATGGGGGGTTTTGGCATCGTGCCATTATTTATCTGTCTTCGTATAGAAAGATATTCTCATCAGCAGAAATTTGTACCACATGTTGTGCTAACCATTGTCCTGAAACCTTAATAAATTCTCAGAACCTGGTAATCCTGTCAACTTACCGATAAGGCTTGTTAAAATACTGTGTTTACGTTAGTTGCATTGAATTGCTAATGTGTGTTTGTACGGTCTCTCTACGATTGGAAAAGCAGCTTTCTGCGGAATTCTATATCAATTATATACCAAGATCGATGCAAACTTCACCTTTTTCCCTTTACAAATTGACGAGAATCTTTAATTCCTTTCTGCACCTTTAGTGCGTCGGTAAAAGAATCTAAGCCTTTTAATGCTGGGGTCGGCAAACTTTTTGAAAAAAAATGAATCGTTTAAAAGATATGGAAGAATCTTTGAAACGATATTCTGAACGAAGCATCCATTTTCTTCTATTTTAACCTTAAATGTTGCAGTTATAAGGGAATTGCAAGTCTAACGGGGCGTTCAAATGATGGTATGTGTTTTAAAAGGTATATAACAATCTCATTTAATTGGTGAACTGTCTCTCAGTAAGGGCAATGGACGGAGTTGGTTGAAATGTTTCGAGATATTGAAAACTCAAATCAGACTGCCAAAGAATTAGAATCGACTTTTTTTCTGACCATAATCCATGCTATTTTTTTGTTCAAACTCTTTTGTGGTCCAAAACAGTATTACAAGCAATAAAAATGTGTGCTTCACGTTGATGCTTTTCCGATCCATACAAATTCCGATAGTTTGCCGACCCCAGGATCTCTTATTGATTTCATGGACATGATTGCAAACACTTGCAGAACTCTATAAATTATCCATCGAAGCAGATGCAATACAAAGTATTGCCGACTAGCTCTTACTGAATTGCCGCAGCACCTGCTCTAATCGATAGCTCATGCAAAGCATATTGAGTAAGCGTCTTGAAGAAATTTTCATGGCAAAATGATCGCAAAGAACCAACTGCTCGCATCCAATGCTGGGTCAAGTTGTGAAATGATGCACCATTAAACGAAAATATGAAAGCATTTCAAACACAAAGCATTTAAAACATGCCTTAACATACCCCTTTGGCACCATGCTGTTACCCAACTACGTATAATCGCATTCCACAAACGAAAATCCAATCTGAAAATGAAAACCAACCCTATGAATGCACTGTGCTTCACCACCGAATGTTCCTCAAATTCCGAAACAGAACTTAAAAATGGAATGAGATAAATCTGCTCCACCGTTTGCAGTAGACCGTTTTTTTATTTTTATTTTTTTTTATTTTAAAACCTTAAAAATAGGATCGACAATATAGGTTTGCTTTGCTGCTCTTTCATCGCCACCCCACATCGCTAACCACAGGTATTACACCGCGACGGACCGTAACCAAGCGACGGTATGGCAAACTGGCTGCCGGCGGGCAGTCCACCGGCCCCCTGCGACACCGCTCCCCGACCACCGGGCAGCGAGTCGACGATGACGAGCGGCAGGAACACCTGCTTCGCGTTGGGATTGACTGCGCCGAGCGAACCGTTATCGTCACAGTCCGCTGGTGCCTTCGACTTTGGAGCGGTGTTGATCGACGAGAGCAGCATCTGGAGCAGCAGCTTCAGCTCGGAAATATCCTGCCCGACCGCTTGGAGATCCTCTGCAAGTCAAACATAAAGGCAAACAAGAGGATAACGTAATCCGTTTTCTATGGAGCAAATCTGCACCGGTACTTACGTGGTGGTTTGAGCGTTTCCGCCTGGTTGGTGGCCGGAGCTCCAATGAAGTTGTCCCGGTTGTTGCCGAACTTGTTGCCGCTGGGCTTGGACGAGGGCTGAGCCGGGAAGCTGTTCGGCTTGAGCGTGTTCTTCGGTGCCGTACGAGCCTGGGTCGTTTGTACCGGCGCTGGGACACGCGTTGTCACGGGCGCCTGTGGCTGCTGGCGTGGTGCGGCCGTCGTTGGTCGGGGAGATGGGCGGGTAGTGGATACTTTTGGCGACGGTTTCGGCGTTGGTTTGCGGGTCGTTGGGGCAGGGGCCGCTGCACGCGATGTGGTCGCTTTGGCAGTGGTCGATGGTGTTTGGGCACGCCGGGTTGCGCCCGAAGTCGTGCGTGGCGTGGTACGGGGCGGAGTCGGTCGAGTGGTGCGGGAAGGTGGCGGTGGTGCACGGGTGGCTGCGGGTGACGGTGAGGGTGCCGGTCGCTTCGAGGTCGGTGCCGAAGCCTTTGGTTTCTGGGTCGTTTGAGTGACGCTGCCGTCATCGTTCACCTGGAAGCCTCTGGGAATGGACAGCTCGTTGCGCTCTTCCTTGCTCTTCTGCAGCACCCGACAGACGTCGGGGAAGTAGAGCTTTTCCCAGTCGTACGTTTCACCTACGGCATCGTAAATGTTGGCCCTGACGATTTAAACGAAAGAGACGAGTTATGAGTGCTTCGAAGCTTTGCCTCTAGTGCGCCTTTAGAGTCTTGATTGAATTTGAGGATATTGCAGTATCTGTGTGGGAAAATGACTTTGAACGGTTTAAAACCGGTTTAGCTAATGCTGGTTGCATCCATTTTTTTAAAGGGAAAGGAATTTTAATTGAAAAATATACAACATTGCACATCGCTGCAAACTGAAGGAGTAGCTTTATTATCTAGAAACAGCCTAACAACATTATGCTAACACCCCACAGAAACACTTTGAATTGAAAGCTGCTCATCATCCCGAACTCAAGGAACGACTTTATTTTCCAGGAATAGCCTAACAGCATTGGCCTATCACTCTCGAGGAATATTTTGAATTGAATGTTACTCAAATGCATGGTCTCGAATTGAAGAAATGCCTTTATGTTCCCCGAATAACCTAACAGCATTGTGCCTAATACCTCTCAAGAACATTCTGAAATTAATTTAAACTGTACTGGGAACTAAAACATCTCATCCCTAATTGCTGTGTTTGTAGCTCGCACACACTTGAACGAACGAACGTACCTTTCCAAACACTGATGGAACGACCAACCGTCGTCCTCAAAAAACACTGTGCTCGACAAATACAGACACAAAAGCAGAGAACCACCTGACCAGTTGGAGATTCGCTGTGCCACTAGGACAAGTCTGCAAGAAGAATGAGCGCGTCCTACTTCTGTGTTACCAAGATATCAGAGGAGAGCTCCAAAATAGTCTGAGAAACACCAATATCCTGCTACCATAGCCAACACCCATACTTGAGGGCGTGATGTCACCGATCGTGTTAATGACTACAAATTACAAATTATGCATCTTTAAGAAGATGGATGTCTAATTACAGTTCAATACTACAGGGAATTTTTGTACAAAATATTTACAAGATGTTGCTTTTGCTCATGCATTTGTTAATGGTATGCCCTCAAAATTTGTTTCCAATAATTTTATACGAGGACTTTTGCTCTGAGGTAATCTAATGCGCAGCTTCTGTATCTAATTTTAGTAGAAAGACATAACACATGCTCATTCCTTTTTTACAAATTCCACGTTGCACTTCTCTTTGAGTAAATCATTTTCATCTTTCGATCTTATATTCCAACATATAAGTATATACAACCTTTGGGCTTTTCCGTTTTTTACGACTCACTTTTCCACACAAAACCTTATCACGATTCCCAGATCGCCATTTCCGCACACACGCGCCCGAGTTCGGATCGGAAATTTAATCAAAGCTCAACGGCCAACCACTCTACTTACACACTGTTAGCGACCCGGTCGCTGTACACCTTGGTCGGTTGGTTCGGTGGCACCACCCGGTACCCCTTCAGATCGGACACGTAGTGGTAGAGATGGGTACCGTTGGTCGGATCGACAAACCCGTAACATCCGTACGTGACACCGTCCGGTCCCTTCACCTTGTGCTGGTACTGGTTGTAGTTGCGCCGCGGCACATTGTAGCCATAGTTGAACGAGCCTTCCACCGTCCTGCCCTGATGGTACAGCTTCGAGTCCGTGTCGACCTTGATGTCGATATCGATGTTATCGTTCAGTGCAGCACCGAACACGCTGCACACGCCGCACAGCGCAATCTGTTAAGGAACGGAGAGAGAACGAGCAAGAGCATGTAAAAGACAACAAACATCGACCAGCAGCATGGAAATGAAACGCAGATATTGGGTTAGGGATGAGCTAAGCGGCCAAGAATGCCATCAAATAGATTTCAATTTATCGATAGCCAAACGCCCGAATTCGTTACAAATCGATTGGTCGACCCCGAGCCGCAGCAGCACGATTAATCCCACGCAACTGCCTGGTGACATCTTCCTACGCACAGGTCGCATCTTCACGTCTACAAGCCACTCCACCTCCTTCTTCTAAAATGCCACGGTTATGATACAGTATCTGCTCGGTCGGTCAGAAAACGCGGCTATGCATAATTCCGGAGCAGTGGAATATTTAATGCCCGCGATGACACCTGGTGACATCAGTTGGTGGCCACACGGTCAGCCTCCCCAAAACTCTGGGCCAACCGGTTAGATCGACCAGAGTGGGATGAGGGGTGGTGGATCCGAAAAACGCAATCCGTCATCAAGGTCGCGCAATGTGTAAAGTAATGTGTGCCGGACAAATTTCGACCGTTTTTCGGCAGCTGGACCGATTGTGGCCGGTTCATTAGAGCCGCGCGTGGTGAAAACATGCTAATTCTCCGTCCTCCAGTCGTAAATAAAACAAAATCAAACCTAGGGACAACTTCGAGCTTTGCACCACAAACCCCGCTCCACGCACTCACACGAGCGCTATCAAAGGCGGAAATGAATCGGTGTGGCGGTGCGTTTCGGTATCGTTTCGGTGCATAAATTAATGCTCATTTACAGCCAGTAATCGGAATGCGACGATTTGTTACACCGGATGGTGCGTGTAAAGCTGTAGAACATGTTTTTTTTTTTGTGCTATGTTGCTGTTTAATTCATTTCCTAGTGGAAAATTATGCTATCAACGGTGTAGGATGCTACGGACAAGTTGAATTGATTGATAAATATTGAGGTCCATTATAATCCCAAGTCCTAAGGTTATTTTAATAACATAAAAACAAGGGCAGATTTATGAATGGGATTTTCATGAAATTTACACACATCATGATATATCCGTAGACAAGGGAGATTGATTTTGGAATTCGTTGCACTTCAATTCACTCCAATTCTATTCGGTCTAACTTGGCCTCGAGATAGGATTGCAGTTGTAGGGGTCAATTATTTTGTTGGGCTTCATACCAATGAACGGTTTTGCTAGTGCATAGCTCACGAATATATAGCTCAATTTCATCACAATGGGAAAACATTCCATTGTGTTTTTCGTGAATGCTCGTAGCGAGCCAACTCTCAGAGGTTTCGGGACTAATTAGATCAGGAGCAAAAACACAGTCAACTATCGGAAATACTTGACTGCAAAAAGCAGCTTTTCATTGGAAGGATCTGTGTGCATAAAAATAATTCTATAACCGCTGTGGTTATTTTGCAATCATTTAGTAGCATTTTTCTTTTTTCGATCATTAACGCAATCATGTCAAAAGGTGTGATGTGTTCAAAATGCTTGATAATAGCTGTACGCACATTATTTACTCAATTTGGGTAGTTTTCTTGGAAGTTTAAAAAGCGACAATTTTGAAACTTTTTTCGTGCCATAAGTTTGTAATTTATTGGCATGAAGTTTCATATCTATTTTCATTTTCCAGCTAATGTCCGTTAGGAGTGAATGAGGGCTAATTAAATTTTAATTAATGTCTGATACGTAAATGTTTGTCAGGTTATATTTTATTGCTTTTTATGATAGACTGCATGAAAGTAGTGTTTTTAACTGAGAAGAATTGCAAATCCTGCAGAACAGATAAAAACTGGCCAGATTTTTTATTTGAAGATTTGAAATGTGAAATCTTTTTCCACATTATTCATATGCCCCTAATGCATGGCTACAATGTTGCCTAAAATGTTGCCAAATATGCCATCTAAAGAGATGCTTTCCTACACACCCATCTACGCATCTCATGCTACAAACTAGTAGTTAGACGAAACTATGATTGGGGTCCTTTCCGTTTTAAGTTTGCAGCAAAGTGTATGAAGACCAGATGGTCTCGTCCCATACAAATTGACAACTAATTTCGGAATCAAAAAAAGCTCCTTTTGACAGAATG
>KI919920.1:0-22208 GCA_000473525.2 Anopheles melas | reverse complement strand
TAATTATAGCTTTGAGGCTAGAATAATCAAGACTGAAGGCTAGTTTTTTGTGTGGTTTTGTATGGAGTGTTTACATGATTTTAGCCTCCAACTGTCAAACTCCATACAAAAAACTAACTAGAATCGTGAAGGGCCCCATTGATAAAAAATATATTAAACTATAAGTCTGGCAATGTTGCTAAGCTTACTCCAGGTTATAGAACAGTTAAAATATATAAAAAAATAGCAACACCTCAAAGCCAAGATAAGGGACAAAAGCTTACAATGTGAAAAATTGGTCTCAATTTTGTCACTATTTTTGCCAGCTATATCTTGTAGTTTGCCTAACTTAAGCAAAATTATCTGACACAACTCAAACCTAGTCTCACGTATCGAAGTTCTAAATATAAAGACCACGTTACAGCCCCAGTGAAATTTAACGTGAAATTTTGGGCTTTTCTGCTATATTTCATTAATTTTTAACAAAATATGATGATGATGATGATGATAATGATGATGATGATGATGATTCGTTATCTCAGTATTATTTACATTCTAAATAGTTGGGGAGTTGAATATCCTATCTTTTCAAAATTTTAAAAAATTCACGTTCATATTCACGCTAGGGCTAAATCAACCTGAAACAGAAATTTTGAATGAAATTTAAAAAATTGGTGCATCTTCATGGAACAAACTAATTTTTTAACGCTTTGTTATTAAGATGCTTAAGATTTGTTTTAGAAATTAGCACATTAATCCCTTGCAAAGCTTTAATGTTTTCTCAGAACATTTATACAACTTAGATCTGTCACATATTCTGAAGATCATCAAAAGATAGCTTAAATGTACTTTTGCGGTGATACACAGTATCTGCAAATTTTATTCACGTAGATTATGTTCCACCATTATCCCTATCCCGTTTAACGTTTATGGACAGGCAAATCCTAATTTATTCACCCATTATTCACTTACCACCACGCGAAAGCTCCACATAGTCACTGAGTAGGCAGAGCGCTGTTAAATTAAGCGCCTCACTTTGGACGGCTCACCAAGCGGCCAGCCAGCAAACGAGAAGTATAAATAATTCTTGCTCCACCAAACAAACAAAAAATCGCGATTCTTCCACTCTACTTAAAGTTGGCCGCGATTCCTCGGTAGAGCCAATATTAATGTCCGGCAATTTGCACTGGCAGCACAACAATCGAGTATGGTCTGCAAAATGTCCACTCGGAATCTAAAACACCCTGTGGTCCGGTGAAAAACGACTCTTGTATTATTTATAAGACTGCGTACACACATGCACAGATAGCCACACGCGAAAACAAAAACCCCCCAAAATCTCGCTCGAGGATGCTTGCTCACACACACGCACACGCACGCACGATTCGTTTCGTTCAGCACGTTCAGCACAAGTCACCAGCCGGCGTTCGACTAAAGCTTGGCTAACATTTGAAGCACTTTTAAATAGGTGACAAACAAAAAGGAAAGAAACACATATCCCTCTCCCCCCTACCCATGTTATCGGTGGGAGCATTTGACGCTAACCAACCGAAAAGGAACACAGCACTGGGTTCATCTTCTGGCAGCATCCTGAGCGGCTGCTACCGCCTTGGTATGGGGCCTGGCGACGGCGCCGGTAGATGGTGGAAACGTAAGATAAAGCTACACGCATCCACACATTTGGGGTCGGCAGTGGCACGTATGGTGCACCCCAGCGTGGACCGTTTTATATCTTCGTTTTTGCATTTTTGATGAGGAGACCCCAAGTAGAAACCGCGCATGGTCTGCGAGGGGCGCCCCGAGAGTGCGACTTATGGCTTTGGCAGATCATCGAAAAACCAGACCTGAGCCGAGAGGGATAGACAAGAATGGAGGAGAGCAGTGGTACACACACACGAGCGCTCTGATGGTGGTTTGAACGATGATTTCCAATTATTTCTGAAGCTCATCTGCTAATAGAACTGTCTCTTCCGTCATCTTCCGGACGCGGGCAGTAGATCATCCCACACGTACCTAAGACGCGGGTTTTTCGGTACCACGCTCGGTATTACTAATTTATTGTATTATTTATAAGACAAATTATCAAACCTTCTCCGGTAGCTGATGCCTCGTACTTGTGATAGTCCTGCCGTCCCTTAACCTGTCGGATGGCTTAAGTGTACCGAAAAGGAGGAAGGTTGGAGCCAAAAAGTGAATCCGGAGCAAGATTTACATCCTCCAAATATTTAATTAGCAACGCGCGGGGAATTTAAATTTAGCATATTTGTCTGGGAATTGCCTCCCAAAGGTCTGAAGCACGCTCGAACAACAAGTTTGAACTTGAGATGAATTTTTGGCGAACTTGAAAGTTTTGTAGAGTTGATCTATATTGGGGCACATTATTTACCGTAGGCAAATGATTTAAAGCGAACTACAGGTGAAATCAATTATCACAAATAGCGACGTGATGAGGCCGGTACTGTCTCGACGTCTAGTCTGTTAGGATTAAATCTGAATTATAAGATCTCGGAAGAGGTTTTGTTTTACAGCTTCTACCAAAGTTTACACACGCTGCTGAAACAATGAGCTTTATGTTTGGGCAAGGTGATCAGTTTAGAATCAGGCGTCATTAGCATTATTTTATGAACTGTTATCGTTGTAAATCATATTTTTACTATCAATAACACAATTGGAAGGTTTGGCTGTGGAAGATGTATCTGTGCTGTATATCTAAATACATGAATTTGAATATTATAGTTGAATGCCAAAACACAAAAAACATTGTTGTTTGATGATTCGTCGAACAAGATGATACTATGGTATCATGTGTTCCGCTTTTTGTCATTTGATACAGACTCCTTTTGTTATTTAGATTGTCTGACGTACGATCGACCAGACAACATAAAGGTGTGCAAAGAATACCAGAAGAATACCGATAGCGGTGCCTTTTGACAAATGTCAGATATTCATTATTTAAAGGTTCTTAAAGGTTATGATTTTAGATTTTCGAAACATAACTAGTGTCTTTTATGCTACTGGAGGTATCCTGCATAAAAATAAGGTAACAAGCTTGATGGCCAGTTGATGGCATCAACTCAAAGTGCACTCACTGTAGATTGCTACTTACAGACAGATAAGACGAAACTCGCCAGAGTTGTTATTTGAGTGAAAGGGGTAGAAAACAGTTATGTTTCATAAAATCATAAAGCTCCAGTAAAACACTAATTAGTGCTAGACTTCAAAGGCTTCAGGGAAAAAAAAATATGAGGAGCTAGAAGAAAAGCTTGGGCATCAGCAAACGTAGCAAAACTTCTAACGAGTGGTGGTTCTGGTTACATAACGTTATATGTTCTTATTTCTCCGAATCTTATTCAAGGGTAATGAAAATTTTATTGATGCAATGCATTCTTTGAAACTGAAAACTCAGAACTGCACTGATAGAAATGAAAAACCATTCGTTGAAAAGCGCTCAAAATGCCATTAGAATGATGATTTTCTCATGATATTCTTAAGTTAGAAGCATACAGTATATCTATGACCAGAATTGTCCTTCAAGTTTTCAGTGTCTGGTCGCTGGTTCTGGCGAGTCTTGTAACGGAAGGAATTAAGTATTTATACAAATTAGATACAATATTGAAGAGAAATATCTAGTTTTCAGAAAAATAGGTAATATTAGCAATCTAAATTCCTTCCATTTACAGCTTTAAACCCTCTTCTCTACACAGTTTTCATGGATTACCATTAGCAGCAGAAACCATGTCAGAATAATGGTATACCTTACAAATAGGTCAATAAATATATTAATAAATCTATCAAAAACCCATAGCATACAATTTAAATACCAATTCCCATCGTCTTCACTATTCACTATGACGTTCCATCGGCACAAGATACTCCTCATGATACTCCGCGATCGCGCGGAAAACTATCAATGAATTACGCACAGTCGTGTTTTCCGCCCGATAACAAAGTCCATCCATCGATTGTTCTACTTCTTAAGATGTACAGTAATTTATGTGCCTCACCTTAAATTCATCTGTATGCTAATGGATGATACCAAGGCAAAGATCCACCCGCTCTCGATCATCATCATCTACTCCAGTTCGTTGCTGATTATTCTGCAGCGTGGTTCTAGCTTTTCTTTCCAATTCAACTGTTTTTTTATTTGCATAGCGGCGTGCCGGTATCGTAGCTGATGACATTTAGCCATCATGCCGGGCCAGGTTAAGGCCATACGGTCAACCTACGATCTTTTGCAACGTGGTCCTACCCTTCCCCTCCCCCCACCCCCTCCGGCGAGCAAACATTTTTCGGATAATTATTGAGCGAGAAAAGAAAGACGCGGAGACAAAAAACACACACACAAAGTGTTCACATTCCGGATCAGAAGATTCTTCCATCCGGTTGGAGAAACATTGGAATATCATAGCATGGCATGAGTCATAGCGTTCTTTTGGCAAAGCTTTATTAACCCAGCAGCGCATTATAAATTTTAAACGCAATCATTTGATCAAAGAATGATTGGAGTGGAGAGAATAGCACGATATGCTTTTGAAGAGGATACACTGATTGCGAAGAAAAGGTTAAATGAAATGACTTGTTTTATGAAAAGGTTAAGCTTTTATTATGCTTAATTTGCAAGAATTGCAATTAAAAAGAGTAATGGCGCTTTGAGGATTAGTTTTTTTAGTATTAAGCTCTCAGTTTGATTTAAAATGCTCAGCGTTTTAATATTTTAATGAGTTATAAAACGCATTCCTTTGTCACAGCATTCAGGAGCACATTCATGTGCAACAAGATGACTTGATGATAGGTAAGGCACATACGGACTCAACAAACAGCTCTCCCAAACATACCTCTGTTCCGGTTTAGTCGGCCCCATATACATCACGCAGCTTAATTCCTTGCTCACATTTTGCCGACAACAACCTTTACCTAGCGCCGAGGAAAGCCCTAAGCCCCACTCGGCCAATGGCCCGTCCTTGTCCCACGTGTGTTTTTTATCACGCTTACGGACGCTCTAAATTCCTCTAAAATCTGCTCATTAACACCATCTAAAAACGCTACCAGCCTTTACGCACCAGCTGTCCCGTACCGCCCGAAGCTAAATGTTTGTCTCCGGCTTTGGCCGTCTGCTGTTGTGCTTTAGGTACGTAGCTTGATCTAGCGCATCAGTGACGCTCCGGTGACGAAATAGCAACCCATCGGCAAGCATAGAAACGGATGCTTTGTGTGGGATGAACATGCCAATTGACTCATTGGTCCCGTCTTAGGCACATGCGAGAGCACAAGCCGCAAGCTTAATACAACAACAAAAGTGATCGCATGATCGTACTGGAGACACGCGCACACGGGACGAATCGCTCAGAACATTGAACCGGATCTACTTATGCAGGCCTTCCAATTTCCAGTTCTGATCCGGATTCGCCCAAATAAAGCATGAAACCGCATCCTAACCGCTGGAGCCGAAGGCGCAAACCCTGACAAAGCAAGAAGAATCTTTACCCAATCGAACGCCGAAGCAGTCAGAAATTGGAAAGGTGAAACAAGCCTCCAAAGAGTGAGAGAAAATTAAAAAGATACATAAATAAGGCTTGCAGACCGAAATAAGGTTGCTGGGCGTTTGTTTTGGAGGTTTCTTTCTTTTACACCAAGAACACGAGCTCTGTAGCGCGCCGCGTGCTTACGAAGCGCGAAGAAAAACTCATTTGTGAAAAAGAGGATACGATTCCCGCACTCTGTTTGGAGTGACTGAGGTTCTTGCGATGTTTTTGTTTGGAATGAAGATTTTTTTTCCTATACCGTATGACACTCTGCTCGCAGCATCAGAATCGCATGCGAACAGCGTCAGTCAGTGGCTCTGGAACGGGGAGCGTTATTTAGCCTTCACCCATATCAAGATCAAGCAGCAAGAGCATGCGGCAGTGGATACGGGTTTTAGAATTTCACATAAAAGGCATTGCCTGTTAGCGATGATAAGATACTGGCTGAGCAGTAAAATATTTCCAAAACCTCCCTCCCCGAACGATCATATACTAATCATAAGCAATAGAAGAGGACGATCGTAAAAGAATATCGCTGAGGCGGTGGTTGTGGTGGGAGTCAATTCGATTACTACTAGCAACACAGTTCGAATGCAAAAACATTGAATTGTGTTTTAAAAGCTAGTTTAACAACATTATACTCTAGAATATTAAAGGAGAAGGATATTAAAGATGCTTTTTTACATCACATCTTCAGATTGTATTGTCGTCTGTCGATTGCAGCTAGTTTTGTTCAGCCTTAAAGGTCTTATTGCATCCCTGGACTTTTTTTGCATTATTAGTCCATGCTAATTCAAGGTGTCATTCTGTAAGCATCGGTTGAGAAACATTTCTAAACTTCCCACCGCAGACTTCAATGTTAGGTTTAGAGTGAATTAATTAAGTTGTTTGTTTGAAACCATGTACCGGAACTTTAGAAACATCAAAGCCGTTTTTGTAGTTATTTGCTATACTGGAGCACCTTCTGGGAAGTACGTCGTAGACCTGAACTATTTTCATTTACTAGAACCATTACCTTGTACTTGGAATCTAGAAACAAGAGCAACATCATGCAATATTTACATCCTTGGTGGGATAATTTCACTGTTTGGTGTTGGTAGAAGTTGTTTATCACAAACTCACCACGTTTTAGTAATTTTATATGCAATAGAAAATAGCCCAAAGTATTACAGATTAAGATATAACAAGTTTACATAATTTCCTCGATTAACGAAGTGAAGATCAAACAATAACATGAAGCTACATTTGATCAATATAAATGTTGAGAAAAGTTTACCAATCGAACTTTGAGAAACATGTATATCTTAACGTAAAAAGTTGATAGAATTGCTCATTCCAAACATAAAATGGACATAGCATGCTTATCATTAGATTTACCGCAAGCATATTCTGCATTAAGGATGATCTACAGAATCATATTTTTTTATATTTTGACCAAGAATCAATAAAACTGTAGTAAAACTTTGTAGCAATCAGCACACTTTATCATGCGAAGAAATTTAAATTTTAATTACACTAATTTGCTAAACGGTCAGGCAAGGCTTCCTCCCTTCATCAGCACCATCCAAGACCACCGTCCAAGGGGAAGGCCACCGGTTAATGGTCACCACCGTTCTGACCGTATGGCGGGGGACAGATTGGGATCGAAGATTTGCAACGTTCGATACGCGCGCCCGGTTGCTGCGTTCGCGTCCGCACCAGAAACCGGTCACAGTCGTTAGAACTTTTCGTCCGTCGCGGAGGCGCCTCCTCCTAGGCACACGGTACACGCATATCCAGCCCGCAAACAGTGTCGCCATCGGCCGTAAATGTTGCAGTTAAGATGGGAATTATCACCGATATCGCACGGGCCGGGAGGAAAACAAAACAACCAAATCAAACCAAAAAAAAACAATTAATTTGCAGTCACTTTTACACGATTTTTAGCCATTGTGAAGCGTCGGATAGCGCTCTAACGCGCGCCGCCCGAAAGACGAGCATTTTTTGGTCGATTAATTTTAAAGCAACCCGCACTATTATATTCATAATTTAGGATTCTCTTTTGTAGCGCGCCACTTGAAAATCGTTTCGTAAAAACGAGAATCAAATTAATCCCCCCAAAACGCTATTCATGTGTGAAACAAAGGCATGCTTGTGATTAGAATGTGCTTAGAAGGAGGATGAGCGTAGGAAACATATTTGTTAAAAACCTTAAAGGCAACCAAAAGGGAAACATCTGTTCTGTTTTCGCAAACAGGAAACATTAGCGGAATGCTAACTGTACCGACATTTTAGGTCAAGAATATGCTCGCGCGAAAGAACCTTTCTGTTTTGTTTTTGGTTTTTGGGGTGGGAGCGAGCTGGTGAGGGAATATTTTTTCATCGCTTTATGGTAACATTAGTTATTGGTAAGTTATGTGGCAGATTAACTATCGGATTCTAGCCGCTAAAATACCGCTAACTTGCGAGGATTTTGGAATTGGATGTGTCAGGATAATTACAAACATCGTATATCAATAAAATAATACCGCTGACATAACATGATAATGAAGCCTCCCGAGAGCGAACTTGGGAAAGCTCCGCCCCGTTGCCAATTGATACCTAGGCGAAGGAAACAATAAATCCGCCACTTATCAATGGCATCTAGAATGTTTTGGGAAAGATCTTGATTGGGAGTTGGGATTGGAAGAAAAAAATCATAGGAAATTAATAAACATGTTAAGGGACAGCTAATTTTGGTTCTCTTATGATCGTTCTGAGGCCAACATTCTAACTGGAATTGGGTAAAAAAAAAATTATGATAACTACATAGCGAGATACGGAAAATTAGGTTCGTTTGCATTCGAACAAAAAACGTTTCAAGGAAAATTAATATCCACGAAACGAGACGCGCTATTGGCAATGTTTTTTGACAAAAAAACGCGTAAATTTCATAACGAAATGATATGTTTGGAGACTATTGGCTATTGGAAGTAATGTTCTTTTTTCATTTGCTGCATTACCCAGATGTTATTAGTTTTGAGTTGGCAATAATCGCAAAAGTCACTGCTATACCTATACCGGCCATCGTTTACTCAGAAGCGGATGCAATCAAAATCCAATAAAAGCCTCCAGGCTTTGTTGAATTGTAGCTGGAGTACAAAGAATTGCAATAGAATAGACGGAACATAGCGATAGCGTCCCTTTCATGAGAACCAACCCGCTAGAACCTCGCTAGACTGTTATGTCTAGACCAGGGGTCTCCAAACTACGGCCCGCGGGCCGCATGCGGCCCTCAAGAGCCTTTAATGCGGCCCGCGAGGACTGGGTTAAGGTTAAATTAAATAGCTTTCTTTTCTATCTGATCATTTTTTTTACTTCTAAAAGATGAAAACCAAGATTCATTAAAAGAAAGCTGCAGAAATTTAATATATTTCAATAGTATTTTCTTATTAAAACGAGATTTTAACTTCCACTCATTCTAAAGGTAGTGTCAAAATGGCCCTCAACAAGGTTGATTGTGAAGCAATGCGGCCCGCGAGCTGAAAAGTTTGGAGACCCCTGGTCTAGACTCTAGACAGTGCGGGGTTAATGAATTACTGCCCAGCCCAAAGTTCATCACTAAACGGGGGACCACGAAAGCTCTGCTCTAACGCTATCAGAAAACAACACTCCACTCCACTCAAAAACCAATCAAAATATGCAGATTGTGCGGGATGAAAATATCAAGCATGGGAATCGCTACCAAAAACGTTGCGTGCGAGCCTTTAAAAACGTTTAACACGTAAATCGACGGCCCGAACGGTTCGACATATCAGTCACGCTCTTCGTACGATGCTCTTCGCGCACACAGTGTCATTAGAAGAAAACGATTTTTATTTGTTAAAGTCAGTTCTCGAAGCATTACGATGCTAATATATCTTCTCAGGGGTTTTTTTTATTTTTATTATTTTTGTTCTGGTGGGGGAGGAAAGACAGAGCTTGTTTCTCAAGGATACCGGCTAATAGGTTGTCAAACATCGGCCCCAAACGATGCCTGGGCTCCGGTCAGAAAGGCTTAGAATGCGACCGAGTTTACCCATCAGGCCGATTGGAAGCTGGCAAAACGTACCCCATAAAGCAGATAGCGCACGCTGTCCCTCTATCTCTCTCTCTCTCTCTCGCTCCCTCTCTGGTTTAACACGTATCAGAACTCATGCCGCACAGTAGTACAATCGTCCCTGTCAAGCCAAATTAGCCGCAGACGGGCAGGCTTGCGCGAACCCTCGCTTCGCTGTGTATGCTGTGGAGTCGCCGTTAGAAATGAATATTAATAAAGGCTTCGCAAGTGAGGACGACTGCTTTCCGGTTCTGCGCTCGAGCGCCCGATCAGTCCCAAAACTTTCCGAACCGGCAATCGAACTAGTTTAAATTGATAACATATCGTAAAGCGAACCGAGGAAGCAGCAAAAAAGCCCCAAGCATATACGACATATTCATTCTGATTTAGAACCGAGAACGAGAAAAATAGCCCCAACAAAAAAGGGTACAAACGACATCACGGAGGAGCATCCTTCTTGTTTTTTTTTTGTTTGTGTGGTTGCATGAAATACTGCCTGATCTGTTTCGCACGACTCCTCTTGGGTACTTGTGGGACTAGCCTCCGGGGCGAGTAAGCTGGTCTTTATGATGTTCGCGGACACAGCTGAAATGAAAATAGAATGGCTGTACGGCAAAGAAAATGTTCTGCTCGAAACGATCGAAAGAATGCTCATTTGGGAACAAACGAGCAGCAAAACTGATTCGCAAACTAGTGCAAAGGCACGGATCCGGTATTTAGAACCGAGCGCCGTGAACACCGTGCAGAATGAAGATTAAATGGACAACATGTGCCTTTTGCCAGTCATAAAATCGAAAGACCTTGAGCATTAAGTATGCTTGAGGCGACGATGCTACACAAACAGGTCATAAATACATGTTGATAACTGGAATGGTGCATGAATGTCTTGAATCGAAAATCTTTTAATTCTTATCATGAAAAATTCTTACTGTTCTTCTAAACCAGGGGTCTCCAAATTTTAAGTTCGCGGGCCGCATTGCTTCGTAAATAACGATGTTGAGGGCCTTTTTGACGTTATTACCCCTTGGCTAATGGGGGATCATTTAAATCTCGTTTTGATAATAAAATACTTAGTTCATATTTAAAAATTCTAATTCCTTTTAGTATTGAAACTTCGTCAAGTAAAAAAAATAAAAATTTGATGTAAATTGTCAAAACGATAAATTATTTGTATTATCCTTTATAAACTCAACGCAAGCCGCATTAAAGGCTCTAGAAGGCCGCATGTGGCCCGCAGGCCTTAGTCTGAAGACCCTTATTCTAATCCACTAGCAAAGTTGTTTCTCTCAAAGCTTTATTTTAATTAAACAATCAGTTAACTCGCAAGCATACACATTAATTTTAAATATTTGTATACTATTTTTCAATATTGATATTTCAATATGGTTCATATTATCTCATTGCACAAAATAAATTATTCAAATCATTTTTGCATTTTCCCAAATCCCAAATTCTTCAAATCCTAAACATAAAATACTGACAAACATTTAGAACCAATTTTAGATCAGTTTGGGCGATCATCTAAAACTTGAAAGGTATGCAATCTGCAGTACATACCGCTGACAAAGTAGCTTTCGTCAAACTTTATTCGTTCGTTAAATTAAACAGGTTTCGTCAAATCAGAAATGGGTTGCTAAGCTTTGTGGTGAGAAATTGCTATCAGATTTTAATATTATTCTCAATATGTTAAAACAGTTTTCAGACTTTAATTTTCATGTATTTCTAATTAGCCGGCTTTCTTCAATTAAAAAAAGAGATCAAGTGAACGAGTTGAAAAAGTATCTATAACAAGTTCGCATTAAACTTCTCAATAGGAAAGGGTTTAGCTTATCGGCAGGGTTTTTCTGTCTTTTCATTCTAATGCACCTTTTCAACCTTATTTCGTTCAATGAATATCTTTGTTGAACTCTACAGCGAATTTCGTTTATAACTTCATGCCTTGGAACAAGACTCAGGAAAGTCCGTTCCGGGAGCCAAATTCCATTCTACTGATATGATATTCAAGTTAATATGACACAAAAAGAATAATTTCATTGTAGAGGTATTTTACACATTGTTTTCATTGAACTATCATGATTTTTACCAATAAGTTACATTATTTATACATCTAATCAAGGAACTCAGCGATTTCTTGCTCGTAGTTCAATAAATCAATTTTGGTGGAAACTGGGTAATGTTGGGGCTTTGTATAAGCATTACGGTTCATAATTACTGGTTAAGCAGGAGACGTTACCATTCTAGCAATTTCTTACTCTAATGACTGTATCAAGAAAGATTCAGATTTCAATTATTTATTAAGCATTTTTTATATTCCAGTAAGATCATGATCCTAGTTGAGGAAATACTATGATATTTTGTAACGAAATTGAATTCCTAGAGGAAAATCTTTTTTTTAGTAAAAGACCAAATTTTGATTAACTGCGAGCCACAATAAAAAATATGGTAAAATTTTTGTGCAATATTTGTATTTTTGAATATTTTGCATGAAAAATTTGTCCGCCAATTAGGCTTAACAAAAAGTCCTATAATAAATTATTCTAATCAAACCTTACAAGAATATTACAGCCTAACCTCTTAAAGGTAACATAAATGCAAATACGTTCTGGGAATGGAATACAAGACAAAGAAGTAAAAACATTTAAAGGATGTTGGAATTGCAGATGAGGAATTGCAGACGAAACTTTACAGATGAAATGTTATAGTCAAACTTATCAGAGACTTCATTCTTCTTCTTCTTCTTTGGCACAACAACCGCTGTCGGTCAAGGCCTGCCTGTACCACTGCCACTACTTGTGAGCTTGGCTTTCAGTGACTTTATTGATCCCCCCATAGTAGGATAGTCAGTCCTACGTATGGCGGCACGGTCCATTTGGGGCTTGAACCCATGACGGGCATGTTGTTAGGTCGTACGAGTTGACGACTGTACTACGAGACCGGCTGACTTCATTAAAGCTTCTAAAAGCTTTCACCAATGGCTCATTTTGACCAAAACTAGCTACGCGGCTCGGAATAGACAAACACGTAGGCGACGTGACGGCACGTCAAAGTTTATATTAGACAAAAGATAGGGAGAGTCTATATTATTAGCAATAACGTTTGCGACATCGGCTATAGCAATAATACAACATCGGCTAAGAACAAGCCCTTGACTTGAAATATTAGGATAATAACCATAAAAACTTGAATGAAACTTCCTTAACTGAACATTGCTGAGTTAACTGCACTTACGCGATGAATGCTAATCACTTATAAAATAACATACATTTAAAGCCATAAAATGCATTATAACGCAAAATGTACCTCATGCTTATATGATAAGTATGATGTATACAAGATGTACGTTGTGTAAGCTTTACATAAGCAACAAAAGCATTATCAACTGCATTATCATCATTAGTATTACTAGAAGTTCTACTTTAATTAAGACTCCATCGCAACATTGAACCAAATTCATTAAAATGAAGGGGTCCCAAAAACCAAAGAATGACATTGTAGTAATTTTATGAAACAATAACAATAAGCAAAACTATATTCGATTGCAATAAAGCCTTTTAGTGTTCCACATATAAGGATATGGTCTTGTGCATGGTGACGTAAATTGATATCGCGAGTTAAGAACACAGAGTTTCTCTACTTCCAGGTAGTCCGCATTCTTGATTATGATCATACTGCCTTAACATATTCTAACAAATACAAAGTAGAGTATTAGATAAGACCGGCAGCCGAAGACCGCAAAGCGTTTGTAGCGCCGGTTAGGCGATTAGTTAGGAAGAGATCCCAAGATAAAAGTTCCCCAGTTTGATGAACAAGATATCTTCTACGAACTTAAGGACCGAATGAGACGCTGCAATGTATGTGATTTAAGAATGAACCCTTACTTCCTCTTAGAAGTGGACATTCTCAAACCGTACGGGGTCCAGTAACACAACACTCCGTGAACATGGCATGCTCGCATGATTGACACTGCGTATCAATAGCTGGACGCAGCCGGGTAGCTCTTCCCTACCGTTCTTCCATGCTCTCCATAGCTGAGCCTGCCCCATCCCGAACAGTACCGTCAGTTAGCAAAACACTTCCGGCTTCATCGCCTACTCCATTAATCACAGACTATCGTGGGCTAGAATCAGTTGTGCCCTAAAAGGTCGCCCGCTGTCACGCAGGGAGCTTCACTGTTTTGTTGTTATGTCATATTCTTGGTAAAACATTTGGCTACAACGTAAACATTTCCGTTTGGGAGGTTTCTGGGAAGGAGTGGCCGCTCAGTAGGGGCGCATGAAATGTTGTATTTACGTTTGTTGCTTAGTTTGTAAATAAAAAAGTCATGTTGTCTTGTAAAAAAATCGTATTGCATACTTTTAGGTGTTTCGTAGTAGAAATTAAGTTCATTTGTTGCTAAGTAGTAAAAATAACTCTGATACAAAAAAGATTGAACTAATAATTTTAACATGAAAAATATTATAATTAAAAAGCATTACGAACAGAAAACGATTAGTTTTATAAAAAAGTAGTTTTCTCCTCTTTATTCAAACATATCTTACAGAACAGCTTGCTGCCACTAACTTACACACTAACAGCCCTTAACACATAAGCATATGACTCGATTGCACACAGCTAACTTCTACACCTTACAATGTTCAACAAAAAAAAACAAAGGCAAACCCTGTCCGGTGGTGTCGCACCCCTTCCCCGCCCCTTCCCCCTCACTGTCGACCGCACTGCTGCGGGACGGCCGGGAACGCAAACTGGGCCGAGCTGGCATCGACACCGTCCGGCAGTCCGTCACTGAGCATCACCGGGAAGTAGGCAAACTTACCCCCGCCATTGCCCGCCCTACCCTTCGGCTTTTCCGCCAGCGTGTCCAGCAGCGTCTTCAGCTTCGCCTTAATGTCCTTCAGCTCGTCCTTCAGCTCACCGCAGACGGAGGAGCAGCCGGGCTGGGCGGCCCGAAGATCGGCCGGCGGTGCCTGCACAACCGACGGGCACAGGTTGCTGGACGCGGTAAACTCGGGCTCGGCTGGCGCCGGTGGCGGTGGGGCCGGAGTCGTACGGCGGGTGGTAGGAGCAGGGCGACGCGTTGTCGAGGGCGTGCGTGGTGGCGTTGGTCGTGGGGTGGTTGGTGGGGCGGCAACCTTCGTCTCAGTGTACAGCTGCTTGCAGGCCGGCGGGAAGAACAGATCCTTCCACTGGACGTTCTTTTCCTGGGACGCTTGGTACACGTTGTTTCTGTTGTGAAAAAGAGGAGCTTTTGTTGAACGAACTTCTTGGTAACACTTTCAGCGGCAGCCGGGGCACAATGCTTACATGCTACGCTCGAGGCGCGAGATGTAGATCTTGGTGGCGGACTCTGGCGGCACGATGCGGTACCCCTTCAGGTCGGACACGTAGTGCACCAGATGGGGCTTACCGTCCGGGTCGACGAAGCCGTAGCAGCCGTACGTCACGTCGTCCGGGCCCTTGACTTTGTGCTGGAAATGGTTGTCCTTCTGCTTCACCACGTCCAGCCCGTACTCGAACGAGCCCTGCGGCAGCCGGCCGGTCAGGTAGGAGTTGGAGTTTTTCTCCACATTGATCTTCACGTCGATGCCCTCGTCACCGTAGTGAAGCGCTTGGCCGAGTGCAACAACCGTCGCTAGCTGTGGGAGAGAAAAAAGAGCCATAACAACACGGGTAAGAAAAGATGAATGAAAAAATGGCCAGTGAGTCAGTGAGTCGAACTCGGACTGCACAACCTTGATCTTATTCTAACGCATTTCAAATCGAATTTTTGGTGTGCCACAGTTGTCAGTTTTTTTTTTATTTTTGTTTCTCGCGTGCTTCGTTGCACCAACCTTGACAAGTGACTTTTTCGATATCTTATCTTTCGCCTAACGAGGTCGTTAACGACATGTCCCACACAGTCGCAGATGCATGCCACACCGTGGGTGAACTAATCTCATCTTCAACCGATTGGCGTTAAGTGAAGTGAATTATGTAATCGCTCCACATCGCGTTCTCTCTTCCTTTGCTAGCCTTCTCGCCCCTTATTGGGAAGCAATAAATAAAGCCATCGACGAAGCGTACGAGTCGCTCCAATGGGAAGGACGAAGTGGTTGGGGGGATTATTGTTGCTTTTTTTTCGTTCCTTTATCGCGTTAGATGATTATTTTCATCCGTAATGTGATTTGCATCTAAATCGGATCTTTTGCACCGTTCGGATTGAAGATTCACATCAAGCAAGCAAGCGTGCATGCAATCGTGTTTATTTATCTTCAACGGCGTGTGTGTGTGTTTGTTGCAGTGTGTTGTAATTGGAGCGTTGGAGTAATGGAGAAGCCCAGTAGCTTGTACGGGCAAGCGATTTCTTTATGCAAATTGTGCTTCATTACAATATCCTTGCAGATTTGCTTCCATTTCAAGTTTAATAGAATCAAAACAATGCTTTCAAATGGCAATGAAATGCAAGACAAGGAGATACATAGCTGATATTAGCTTTGAATTTGAAATAAATCTTCAGTGATAGTATATTTTACGATTTAACCGGTTTTTGTGTACATGCAAAGTTGAAATGTGAGAACTTTAGTAATGACCTACTAATTCTCGATAAGGTTTCTAAATTTATGATAATCTTCTACACTGAAGCACATATTGTTGTTTGTAAATATAAAGTCTTTGTTAAGCGCAATCTTGCTAAATCGGTATGATGAAGGTTTACAAAAATTTGTAGAGTTGGGAAATAAGAGAAACGAACTCGGAAAATAATTGTGTGGAGGTAAATTTAGGCAAGGATTGAAATTGTAAAATAAAGTAGCGACAATAAAGAACTCTTTTGAGGTATCGAAACATTAAATTCAGACTAATCCGGGTCGAAGGACCAATTGTTAAGCGTCAATGTTTCGATAGCTCTTATTCGAAACTGTTTGAAAGGACTTAAACTAATACATTACAGTAGCTTTTTTTAACTGTCACGCAAAAACGATTACATTTGTGTTTTTAGCTGCTCTCCTTACCACACATTTTTAACTCACTTTGTTTATCTTTTTTTGTATTTCATTTGTTTTAATTCAATTAAACTTTAACCTTTGTTCTGTTTTTTTCTTATGTTCATATTAGTTTCGCGACTTCTATGATTGTTTATACCTCATTTTCATTCGATTTGATAAAATTGTTAACAATGCACCACTTCTACTTACCACTAAGAAATATTTCATCATTTTCACTTTTTAAGCACCCCCTGACTAATCAATACAATACAATATTCTATCACACTTTGGTCAGTCAAACTTGCACCAAAATTCGTGCCTACACTGGCTACAAACAGTTTTTATCAACACAGTTTGTCAATTCTTAACGTTTTCCCGATCAGCTTATTTCACTCTTTCGATCCGTTCGAAGCAGAAAAAACAGCTCTTTTTTATCGATTGTCTCTCGTTCACAACTCTTTCACACAATCAATGCGTAACAATCAAAACTACGCCCCGTACGGTTTTCGTGATCGTTTGTCGTTGGACTGCGCGTTTTGACTTTAAGCCCGTGTTGATCGACTTCTGGCGCACAACTGTTGCTGATCGATCGACCGTCCGGCGGTCTTATTTAAACGACTCCATGCGCGACTCCAGGCCAGCATCCGGTCGGATCGTTTTCGACGCAAAACATATGCATCTTCCCTCCCTTCCCTACCCACCTTCGAACCACACTTCTTTAGTTTGGTGACGTGTTATCGCGTCCCCAACCAGAAGATGAGATAGACGAAGGGAGCGAAAAAACGACAAAAATCCACCTCCAACTCAACTCAGCAAAACAGCATCGGAAAGGCAAACTGAATATCACCGTAGAAGAAGGAAAAAAACACCCAAACCGGAGCGAACACCGAAAAGCATCGAAAGCGAAAAACCTGTTCCACATCTCACCCGAACTGTTTGCGCGGGCGAAAGAGCTTTCCGCCTTTGCGTGCGTGCGTTTTGTTTTTGTTTACATCTTTCCCTTCGCGCGCACATCGTTTGTGTTTTTGTTTTTCGCATTTAGCACGCTTCTTCTGCTCTTCTCCTTCTTCGTTAGCTTCTGTGCCCGCGGTCCCCGGATCTTCACCGGGCTGCGTCAGCGGCGTCCAACTGTCGCCAAGTTCTTGAAATCGTTACGAAACGTTAGCAAGTTTTCCTTTTTAAGGTATTTCGTACCCGACGAATGCTTTCCATCTCACCTCACGCGACACCCGCCAGAGTGCCGCAGCGAATGCGCGCAGAATCAAAACAATCTTTGACTTCTTTTTCTTCGTTAAATATCACATCACCTTCGTGGCCTTCTTGTTATGCAGTGCCTAAAAATGGACAACAAACAAACGGTGCGAAGTGAAAAGCTGGAAAGCCCCGATTGGACCCGTTCGGCGACACCGGATGTTTCCAATTTCGCACACTTATAAATGTGAGTCGCGTTTGTTTTTTTTTTTTTTTGGTGTGTGGTTTTGTTTCTTCTCGAATCTGTGCATTATTTTGGGTGTGGGGAGGAGGTTTGTTTTCCCCACGCTTTCGAGAACATTTCGGCTTGCTCGTCTGGCTCGTCGTCGGTTTAATGTTGTTTGGAAAGCGCGAGCTCTTTTTGCAGTAAACAAAATTCCAATCCATATCAGTGCCGGATCAGGAGGATGAATCGTCGCTTGGGCTTGGTTTGAAGTGTAGCAAATATTTGAATTAATTCAAACAATTGTGGTGGCACATGCGAATGATGGGAAGGCCATAAATAGAATGATGATATCGCGTGCACGCTTCGTGGCAAATGAAATGCCGTTGGTAGGTTCATAACTCATGAAATTCTTTGCATCTTGTTTTAAACGGTTTGTTTTATGTTTTTCAATCAGGATTTGATGAAAAATGTCTTAAATAAGTCAAAAACATCAAAAACTCATGTAACTCGTCTAACGTGTCTAACTCACAGAAAAGAATTAAAAGTCCCGCAAATAGCCTATCAATTAGAAATATAAAAGAAACATATTTTCAAATAGCTATTAAAAAGTAACAAAACCAACCAGCAAATTAACAATAGCAAAAGCAACAAAATAGTTTAAAAAAAAAACAATAGAACAATGATTTGAATTTCCAAACAAAACATTACCAAAACATGAAATGAAAAGTAAAGAAGTAAAAGTAAGACATGAACAATTGATACCTTGAAGTCTTGGCTAAACAATGTGCAAATTAATGGCAGATATTCATAACTTTGTGTAACTTGATGCAAATAACATGAAAAATCGACGATTAAAAATGTGTATTAAAATCTCACATTACTCCATTTGGTATACACTTACAGGGGTTTTCAAGTCACTTTCAAATGTGCACATAATTATTCCAAAATTACCGCATCCAAAATGTATTTCAACAGTTTTCAAATGGAGTATTTGCTTCAACCTGATTTTTTTTAACACATAACAAAGAACTGTCAAACTCAATCCAGCTTGAGTTGTGTTGAAAATCATGCTGAAGAAATTAAAAATTATGATGATGGAAATGATATATCAGATATGTGTGGAATAACATTTTGCATGCGGTGAATAACAATGTTTACATTCGAAACTGACTAGGAAAACCCTGTATATTAACAAAATTTTCTGATGTCTTTTTCAATGACAGTTTCATCCAATTTTTCTTAAATGCCAATGTGTTTTGTATAAAATATAAAAATATCAAATATTTACTCTTTACTATAATCTATCAAACTACATTTAATGCATTTTTCGCACAAAATTATCCTAATTACAAAAAAAAAACAATCATCACACCGCTTACAGAAGCTACTCAATTACGCTTCGCCTCACTGGAAAAGGCATTAATAACAACCACCCACCCTAATAACTGCTAATGATACTACCCCCGCCCGAGAACAATACAAATCACCGATCTCGTGACAACCAAACATGGCGCTTTCGCGATTGTGAACCAATAAAATACATTATCATTATGAGGCATCTCGCATTTGGCAGCGGAAGGTTATGGATGCCCGGGTCTGGGCTTGATTTTATGCCAATAAAGTGTGCGTTTATTAGGTTGTGTGTGATGTTGTTGTTTTGTTTTCCCATTTCACCCCGGGTTCAACCTTGACACCTAGCTGATCGGTATGCGGGCAAGGATGAGCGAATTTTATGACCAAACTTACGAGCTTTTACGAAGATCGTTTAAAAGCTTTGGCGAATCGGTCCGTTGACATTTCGAACAGTTTAGTGATATTTCAAGGAAGATGATTAATTTTTTAACAATTTACACAACATTTTCAGAACCTTTTTTTCCGACCATCAAACCATTTCTTTTATTCATCCACATTTGGTCCACACTGTCTGAACGATTGGCGTTCAAGTGCGTTGGCGTTGTCCACGACTCCCGTGACTCATCCCTCCCCTTATACTAATGGGCATCATTTCCTCGACCAATCATCCAAACTCGTCTCGTAAGCTCATTCTCGATTGCCGGCCAGCTCACCAGGAAGCGAGATCGGGCGTTCTAAATGGATTACAAAGGCAGTGACATTTAAGAGCATCAGTGGGAAATTTTCGAAAGCGAGATCGGGCGTTCTAAATGGATTACAAAGGCAGTGACATTTAAGAGCACACTTCCCTCCTGTCCCGCGTGCATGTTTCGTTTTGGCAACTGTATCAAACAGACCACGATATCCCCACTGTACCACCCAAAAAGGGGCACATTAAAGCTGAAGCACCCAACTTGGCTCTGCATCGTCTGTTTTGATAGAAATCGTTGATGAACCAACGCGTCGGTTTTACGACCCAACGGAGCTTGTACACCGAGCAACCGACGGTGTTGAAAGCTCGTCGCTCGAAACGGACATCTAAATCGCATAATCCGTTGTCACAGTTAAGCAGCGGGCCGCGCGTGATGGTACGTGATGCAGTAAAGAGCTCCTGCTGCTGAGAGTTATCATTTCGACTCCTTCCACCCGGTCGGACGGACCATTAAATGTCAGCACCATTAATCTTCACAGCCCATCGCTCATCAGTACGTTCGCGCTTTGTATCTTGTTTCACTCTCGCGCGCTGATGTTCGCCAGGAAGTGATTACGGTGCGTGTGATACCCGGGTGGCAATAATAATTAAAGTTTGCATTTAAGCTTAGATGATCATTGCAAAAAAAAAAATCATATTCATCGTTCCGTGCAATATCTGTTAACCACTTTCCAAGTCGTACTGCTACGCGTCGGTTCTCGGTCGATCAAATCCTGGGGATCGATTCAGTGGGAAATTTTCGAAAAGCTATAAAATTAACTTGTTTACCCCGTTGCTGTTGTTTTTCTTCTCCTCATGATTCGTTGTTTTTTCTCTGCCCAATTTTTAAAGTGGCGCCAAGATAAGACCGACCGGCTACCTTTTAATTTCATTTTGGGCCGATTTTCTGGCGTCACGGGAGCAATAAAAGCGTCCCGCGCCACACACCGGCGCACTAACGGCGAGTTAATTGGGTTCCCCCAGCGCGAGACGAACGGTAGTTTATGGAGTGGACGGCTTGAAAAGACGGAACTAGCCGAAGAACTTGCCACTGCCTGGGGGGGGGGGGGGCGTTTGCACGTTGATAGTAGATTTTTTGGTTTTGTTGCGTCCACGAGAAGGATGATAATTGAAGGAATCGTTTAGACAGTGCTTTGCATACTGATGAGGCAGCGCTTTCGCTGTTCTAAGGCCCTCGGGGCAAAGGTATTAAGGAAGCGTTCAAGTGTGCTGAAGTATTAGCTTTTTCGGTTGGTTTCTGCTTCAAAGATTCTTGTCAAACGGTTGAGAGCTTCTAGGAAAATTCTACAAACTCCTCCGTTTGTACACACAAATCTCAGCCCAGTTTGGGTGCGATTGTGCCATGCTGCATCGATCGGAGCTATCTTAATGTCTGATTAAGTGCAAGGTCATCGTTCGCACCGCTTTGAAAAGGCAACTTAAGCAACACTAAGCAGTGACCGCCCTTTAAGTTTTGGACTCATTCGTTGCACCACGCTTGAACTTCGGTCGGGCAGATGGTATGGACGCGTGAGCCATGACCATCGCCATCTAGCGGCCAGCTTCGGATGCAGTTGCATAACGATCGCATCACATCCAGCGGACCCTTTCAAGGGCAGGCCAGCCAACCGTATTAGCATAAACTCATCCAACCTGGAGCCCTGTGACGTTTTGCTTTGCATCTCATTTGCAGACGTTTAGTGTGAGAAGTGTGTCCAGCTGGTGACTCTGTTTCGTTACGCGAACGAACCGGTCCGGGCCGGCTCCTGACGCGCGCTGCCCGCGTTCGACCTTGCCGACGGCATTTCTCGGTCAATATTCGCTCTGCTACGTGGAGAAAGAGATGGAACGGAGATGAACCGCGTGCTTTAAAATGGAGTCCATCAACCACAAACAGAGTGGGAGAGGGGCGGAGAGACCCACCCAGCCAGCTGTATACCAGGATGCGCTGTACACCGCACGACAGTGGATTGTAGTAGCGGTAGAGAGTTAGATCGTGTTTGGATTGAGCTTTTTTGGACACGGTCAGTTGTTTGCCGTTTTCAACAGGTATGATGCCGCTTGTGAATTTGTATGACTCACGCTGGGGATGAGTATTTCGGTGGTATATGTTCTACTTCTTACTTCAAGAAAGCGCTAGGTAGCAATAAATAAAAAAATCACTTCTAAAAATTAAACAAACATTGTGAAA
>KI919919.1:27397-48288 GCA_000473525.2 Anopheles melas | reverse complement strand
CGGTGGATCTCTTTCCAACCATTTTTGATTCGCTGCCGAATGCCGTACCGAATTGGAGCTCGTGGAGGAGGAAGCGCCACGAGTTTTTAAGCCCTCGCGAGTGCGCGGCTCGCATGGGGAGAGGTGGAAGAGGTTGGAAGCTTCCCGGTGGGTGGTCTAATTAAACCCAAACTAAGTTAGACGCCATTTGCCGGGTGCCAATAATCGCCGCATTCGCACTTCACTTCCCGGCCCGCACGACAGATAGGTTGTGTCGGTGCCACGGGCCAAGGTGACGTGCGATGTAACGGGTGTGTGGGGAGAAAGGGGATACAGCACCAAAACGCTTCCGACGATGAGGAGGACGACGACGACGCCGACGACCTGAATATATATGATCGCGATAATAAAACGCAAACCGTAAATAATGCCACCGACCCGGAATCCTTTAAGCTACCGTGGTTGGGAATCACTGCAACTCCGGTCCCTGTCGGTGGACAGGCGGTGCGCGATTCTGCAATCGCATCCCAACCCATCACACTATCACCGGCACTGGATCGAAAGTTTTGGTTCCAGACTCCATTGCAACAACGACGCGTCAGACATTGTGCAGACAGGCTTCACCAGCAACGCCCAGGCAGGCATCACTGGCATCAGCCAGCCCACGGGTCGGATGCGAACCGGCCGCATGATCCAAAATTTACATTTGACAATAACTTATCATTGATACACGAAATTGCATTTGATTTCGCACGCACCCGGTCGCAAGTCAACACTCGGGACGAGTCAATGCAAAAAGCACGGCACGGCAAACAAACCCGGGACCGGGATCCTCCGAATGTTGTTCGGATGGACGGAGGCGTGAAAACGGTCAACCCGGCCCTCGATGAAGGGTGCTAAATCCACTTGCATTTGCAACCGGGATTTCAATATTTATGGACACGGAGTGGAGTCCGGAACCTGGCAAAACCAGGGTGTATTGCCTGTGCACGGCCGTGCCAGGGATTATTTGTAGGATTTAGATCGTTCGAACTTTCACACTCTTGCTTTACCAACACGCCCCTCTGGCACAGGCTCGTTGTTCGAACGATTGCAAAATCAAATTTTCAAATACCGGTTAATTTGGACCGACAGTGTAAATCATTATTTTCGGTCGATGTTTCGGTCGGAGGAAGCAGTATGAAAGTGCGTGTGTTTGGAGGTGGAATAGTCGCACCGGGAGAGGCTGCTTAAGCTTGCAGGTCTAGTCCGTCTAAATTACGACAGCTTTGATCCGGTTTGTGGACTGTACGTTTGCGAAACTGTCGGCTCAAATATACAATCTAATGTGGAAGTTTTCATTGCAGCAGCTACTTTACATGAAGCTGTGTTTCAGGGTTTCACTTCAACCCTCATAAAATCCCCGCACAAACCACTGAAAAAATCATGTACATCGGGTTTTAAATTTTCATTTCTTTCCATCTTCCTTTGTGTGATTTTTACCCTTTCTTTGTCAAATCTGTCCCACATGAAAATCCTTTCGTGAAATCATTCAACTTTCATACGATGTCATATTGTCGTGTCCCCCCGTTTTTTAGGCACCTCCCTGAGGGACCGCACACCATCGGACGACCGCACAAAATCAATCCATATCAATCCGCATGCCGTAAGTATCCCTTAACCCCCCCCCCCCCCCCCCCCCCCCCCCCCCCCCCCCCCCTGGACAAATCCAATCCAATCCAATGATCAGAGCAAGTGAAAGTTGTTTGCTGCTGCTTTCTTTGCCCCGACAAATCGACAGAAAACCACGTCAAACCTTTCACTAAGAACTGTCTCCAGTGCGTAGAGCTGTGTTGATCCCTAGGGGGACGCATGATTTGAGAACCTTTTTCGAGCTCACTTCGGACGGACGATGATAGGGATATAAATTTGACTTTGACATTTCGACTGTTTTTCCTTTTTTTATGACGACACCTTTCTGCCTAGAAGTTTGAACTCTCTAGCCGCACCTCCAAACTGGCGTGCGACAGTGCGAAAGTATCGAGCGTATTTGACTCCGCTTCACCTCATCGTACACACGCCACACGAGCATGTGTGAATTATTGATGGATGAAAGGGAATAATATACACCCTGTCACCCCATCTTCTGGTAGGGAAAAAGAACTGTAATCCACCGAAAAATCTTACCCTTTTCACAGTTTGGCCGGTGGTGGACGTAAATAAAGGCCACCCTGCTAGACGCATCACGCTGTCGTAACCCTTTCAATCACACATAAACCACAACGGATGGATACCAAACACTTCAATAAGGTGCCAAATCGAGGGTAGATTAACACATTTGATGGCTTCATTTAGTGTGGTTTGTTGAGGGAAATTGTTTGACTGCAATAGAATGATTTTCAATTGAGTTATCAAAGGTGCAAGGTACAAACAAAGTAAAATAAATACGAAAAAACTGTTTGCTTTTCAAGCCAAACGCACCACAAATCAACTCTACAATACACTTCATACTGGTTGACTCGCATACACAGATTTATGCGATAAGCCACTTAGATTGCGGTGTTTCGTATTTGTACAACCTTTTAACCCGCGTTTGCCAACAACACCACCCCTGATGGTCATGTAAAGATGGGTGCATCGCTTAAGAAACCAACAATCTGCTGCTGCTGCTGCTGCTGCTGCTGCTACTAATGCTTGCAGCAACATTTCGCCGATTGCACGACAGCAGCACACGGCGGGCAAAAACAGGGCCACAACACACACATTAGACCCGATCGGTCGATCGTTTTGGACCGCATCGTGCTGCATCAGTGACCAGGGCACGGGCCGACCCGGACCGGGCTTGCACGCAAGACGAATGGGATATAAATAAATAAAATAAACAGCCTGCCCTTCAGGTATTTTATCATTTCCAACTTAATTTATAACAAATATATGTAAATCGGTGCACGGGCGGTGTGCTGCGGGGGCTATACAACCGGACTAATGGGCGTAGCATCTAGCAACGTAGTGGGAAAGGGAAGACCGACCTTCACAGCAAAAGGGATATAGGGCGCAGAGGGGTGATGCTGGCCCGGCAATACCAATATTTATTGTCTTCACTGGACCAGCATAAATCTAAGATGTATGTTTTTCTGCGGCAGAAATATGTATGGCAGAAATGCATAGACACATACAAACACAAACACCCGACATACAACTTGCGGGTTTTCATAGCATCAAACATTACAATTAAATTAGCAAAAACGAATAGCACAGGCTTGAGCAATCAATTCAATTTTAATTTATTCAAATTTTAATTCTTATGATTTAATGGTGCAGTCATGGGCTTACCCTTTCTTGCCTCGCAGCTGGGACAAATTATATGTAAAATAAAATGAAATGAAATACTTGGCTATTTGTATACAAAACCTGTTGCTACAGGTTCATTTCACACATTATCTGATTCGGTTAGCATACTTTCTAGGCACTTTGAAGTAGTGCATGCTTTGTTTTTGACATTCAAACAGTTTTTGATCAAACTCGATCGATAAGAAACGGTAACTTCAGTTGTTTAGATCCATTGCTTTGGTTTGGGATATGGAAAATTGATTTTAAAAACATCCAAGGAACCCCATAATCTTATTTTAGTTTTTCTTAAATCGTTTTCATCGATTATGATACACTATCTGGTTGTATTTTCCAATCATATCACAAATACTCATGATTGGAATTAATAATGACTTTATGTTACGTTTTAAATCTTGATAATCTGTCGTATAGTTTTTAATAACAATTTCTTCAAAAATTTGCTCCACATCATCATTTTATAAGTTCCTTGAAAACAATTGAACAGGACAAACGAAGATCATCATCGCAACTCCGTAGCCACTTTCCCAAACTCGATCGAAGAGGAACGATCGTTGCAGTTGCCTAGATACAACGGTGGCTTCAATTTATTTCATGACACTCATGCGCGCAGTAATGCGCACAATATGGCTAAATGTTCTAAAAACATCGAAGTAAACCACAATTTCATGTCATTTTTGACAATTACTTCGATTGTTCCCACTTTGATCGCGTTCAGGAAAGAGATTGAATGTGTTAAGTTCTTCTCATTTAGCTTGGAATAAAGATATTTAACAATAAGATATTTAATCTAATCAGTAAAAAATACAATAAAAATTCAACATTGTTTTCTATAATGCTAGGAAGAGTTCAAAATTATCCTAATATCCTTAACCTCAATCCCACATAATTTAAAAATGGTTTAAAAAGTTTATATCAAAATATTGAGACCTCCACCAAACATGACACAAAACATCCCGAAAATTATTTCTAAATATATCACTACATAAGTTCTACGAAACTCTACAATGCCTAATATAACACTAATACTCTACTAATTCAATGGTTAATTGCAAACCCTCTTGCCGGCTTAACCCACATATTGTCTCATTTTCATCTCTAACCGATAAAGCGTTCCGATTCATAAACTCTCATAATGTCACCTTTATCGTGAAGAAGTAATGAACTTCCTTCGAAGCCAAACAGGACACACATAAAAAAGAACTCTCTCCGCCACAAAAGAAAAGGGTGACTGTGGCAAGGGGTGTGTAAATGTGTGTATACCAGTGGGGCTATCGAATGGTCATCAAAGCTCTTAGGTCACCTCAGCCTCTTCTAATCAACGACCTGCGAATCGGGTGGTGCTGCTACCAAATAACTGGCACCGCACCGGGGAATAATACACCATTACTTCTGATATCGTACATCTTTCAGGGATAAATATTTTGTCCATGTCCAATATCAATAAAGTCTCATTTTCAGTCGCCGAAATCTTTCGGCGTTAGATTGGAAAAAATGGAATCGAATCTAACGGGTCATCTCGCTCAAATCCCGACCATTCATATTACGACTACGACTTACGTTCGACATCCGACAACCCTCCAATGGGCAGGGAGGGTGGGGTAAGGTGGCAAACTATGGCTCAAAACCACCAACTGCTTAGCGTTGGCTGGACCAACGAAGGGTGGCAGCAGGAGATGGAAATGGAACTTCTCAGATGCTACCACCCGGGAGCCTCGTTACAGGGGGAGGCCATGTGGGTGCCGAAACTAGAACCTGCCGAAGAATTGGACAAGCTTTCGGACCTTCATTTCGGGGTGGATAGTTCCTTGGGGGCTGTTCCGTAAAAGTCGTTGCCGGTGTCAAGCTCACATTCGATTGCAGCACACGTGTGAGTGCCGTAGTTTAGCTTGCTGACCGAATGGTGACTATCTACGATCTAACCGTCAGGTTGCCAAAAATGGGACTCCCCGACAAAACAGGGTGCATAAAAAACCAGAAACACCGCTCTCGTGTGCCTCGTGCCTTTTTCATCGTCGTCGCCGTCCCAGGCCATCGGAAAACCAACGAAACAGAACAGATATTCACACACCAAAGTGAAGCAAAAGGAAAGGAGTGGCAAAAAAAAACACATACACAACACATAGCATCATGGTGCGCTTGGTTCCGTCCCGAATCACTTTCCCTTCCTTCGGTACAGCTATTCAATTCCCTCCCATTGCCAGTCTCCCTGTTTTGTCCACCCCGAAAACGGTGCAATGGTCTACTTTCAATCTGCCTGGTCAGCGACATACAGCCCGCCGCCCCCCCTCACCTTGCCACACCCCCCTATCGGGTGAAGAAAAGCCATACAGGAACCTGCTTATTTATGAACCAAGCATGTCGATATCCTTTTGGCAGTGGCTTTTCTTAGGGGTTCCTTTTCCTTCTGAAGTGAAAGTTATGTCCAGCACTTGGGGCTTTGCAGGAGGCTAACACACGGACCCACCCGAACTTTCGATCACCCGTTAGCTAGCTGGCACGAGCTGTGGCCAACTCTGTTGGAGCTGTTTAGTTAAGGCAGAACTTATGAGGACAGTTTTTAATTCACAGTTATAAAGCGAAGTGAATATAATATAATACCATCTTCAATTTTCCACCCGCCAAAGGGGTGTGATATTATGTTTACGAGGCTCCTTGAAAGATCTCCACCACTCGCTCAGGAGTGTAGTTTATCCTTTTGTATCCCAATTTTGCTGAGCTTAAGGTAAGATGTTTATATCGGCAATCAGCGCACACCGAATAGTGATGGATTGTGATGAAATCTTCTGGCACCAAACTCCGTGTATCGATAGCAAACTTCCATTACCAATAAACTTTGCCCGTTTTGGGTTGGGAAGCTCCGCCTTAGATCTGCCAATAATTTACGAATGTCCCATCGGTCCTCCCTCCCCACCGTGCGGTTTGTCAAGTCCATAACCAGCAGAGACCAAGTTCGATCTGGTTGATAGACAAAGAAGATCGTGCGCCGGATCCGACCGGACAAGTCACTTCGGTCGGCGACCATTTCAATAAATTTAAACTGCCGAATTGAGGTCATTATTTAGGTGGTACCTTTTCAAACTTATGACAGCGAGCCACTATATTTTATCAATATTTCGATAATTAAATTGATATACGACGCTAATTAAGAAGAAAGGGGTACATTTACAAAAGGACCATTTGGGCGTGCGAACGTGAGCAAAACCCCGTTTGGGATGGTGCAGGCGCTTCAAGTTTGAGAGCTTGTGCCGCGACGCGTCGTCGTTTTGAAATGGCCCCATCTCATCTCATTGGTCGCCGTTCTATCGATATTGGCTGTACGTGCTACAGGGTGGAAACATAACCGCTGCCAAAGCACTGCTGCGTGGTTGAACAATGATATTGTGTTGGAGATCAGAGATATGTGGAGCGTTCATTACGTTAATTAGTGTAGTGCTTGATATTCCTGCTTATGATGTCACAATTAGAATAATTTTATAATATTATTTTCGTGTTTCTCGTGTATTTCATTAGTAGTTAATGCGATTGAAGTATACATTTAACATAATCATTCAACTGTAGCTGAAACTTTTCACACTGTTTTATGAGTCAGTTTGTAAGGTTAACAGTTATTATTCAACACTTATGAGATGTTTTTCAACAGAACAGCCATCACAAACGTTAGAACACTGTTGAAAAACATATGACAATCAGTGAATAATGATGTTTCAATTGGAAATTAGCTCTGCAAACAATCTATTCTCCATTTGTATGTTTTTATTGCATTATTTTAGACTCTTGTTTTCAAGTTTATGATGATGATGATGATGATCAAGTTGAAAGAAACATTTCATGATATTCAAATGATTGAACGTACAATTCAAAAATAACCGCCTCCTTCGGCTTTACGCTGTCGATACGGTGTGTCAAATCCAACAAACAAACAATCCAAAGAAAAGCTACCAATAATTACTTGGAACATATTACCGACCCTCTTCAACACGTACCAAAATCGTTCCAAAACACGTTTAATACATTTTGTGCAAAGAACAAAACCCTACCAAACATTCCAAACGCCCACAGCCATTGCGCTCTGCAGTAGGGAAACAATTCCAAACACACAACACTGCCGCAGCTCTATCGCATGTATATGATCCATTCTACTGCATTCTACTTACGATTAGTAGTATCTATCAGTAAGCGATTACTGTAACTGCTCCCTTAAGAAACATATTTATGTACACCACCAGCCCGGTACGACTGCTATCGAACCATCTCCAGCAGCACACATCGAGAGCAGCAGCAGTCGTCTACTGAAATCCCAGCTCCTAGTCCCAGTCCTAGGCCGACCAGTGTCAACCGGGCATCATCAACATGCGATTGCAAATCTCGGCCCAACCTTTGCGATAAGAGGTGGCTGCTCGGTGGCTGATGTGCTGACCCCTGCGGAAGCCACAACGTTTGGCACCCTATCAGGAAAGAAAAGATCAAATTAACCTGCTACAGACCATGCGCCAGAACGCGCGCATACATGCAAAAGCTTTTACAGTGACGAAGCGATGGTAAAAGACTTCAAGCGTACCTGCCATGCCATCTGGGTACGCGGTGTACAGCTCGATAATTACAGCTACAGGGGTGAATATTCCGAACTCCCGAAACTGCATCCAAATTAATCCAAAAAACGATTGTGGCACGATACCTTCACGATTAACATTTCATCAGTGGAAAAGGTGGAATTGGTATTGCCGAGAGGCAATTGAGTGCCGTCGATAAGGTATTAAACTCATTCTGGTAATAAAATAGTGAAACTAGCAGGTTCTAATTATGAGCGTCCTTTCCCTAAAGCTCAAAAATGGCGATCATTAGGATATAAAACACAATTTGTCTTCCACAGGGTGTGCCAGGAATGATTTGAGCAAACATTTACTCCACAAATTGATCATTCTACTTTCTTTAAAATTCATAGCCCATTGTTCAAATCTATCCATCTTACAGCTTTCCTTCCCCGTTGTCCTCGAGGCCAACAACAACATCACTCGAGTTTATCTCATCTTTACCAGATCTTGCCGCAGCCGGCCAAGCCTAACATTCGAGCCTCTTGCCGTGTGCTATGATCTATTCAATGTACAACCGTATGCAACACGCCCAACGATGCACTCCCCTGCACCACTTGGACCTGAACCTCCCCCAGTAAGTGGACGCTCCATTGTCTGGCCAGAAACCCAGTGCAAACAACGGCAACAACCGGTTGCTCGAGCTAGCATGAAATTTTATTTACAAACTGTATTAAGCGTTAAATTATGTTGCTACAAGTAAATAATGCTCATACGAATTGAGTCGGAGCGTTTTAGAAACGATAGTGTCCATGAAAACCGAAGCGCCAGTGTAAAAGTAGCAAGCAAGTACTGAGTAGTAACAGTACCACCACTACCACCACCTTGAGGCCGAAGCAAGAAGAAGGCAATATTTTTCCGACCAAGATTCTTCAGTGGTTTACCGGGTTTACGTGTCCTCCGAGCCTCCGAGAGTGCTGCACACTGGATGCTGCTGCTGCTGCTGCTGCTGCTTCGCCCTCTTTCGGCGTGCGTGCTGTGTGATTGTTTAGTTGCGGTTTGAAGGTCTTTATGGGTTTTGGATTGGTGCAGGCAATGTCCGGCGAACCGATACATACGGCCACGGGAGGTGCATGTAAACGGGTCGGGACGGGAAAAGGGTTTTCTTAGAAACTTTACTGCCAGTGGATTAAATTGTTAGCTTAGCCGGGAGAGTGTACGAGATGGTTGGTGTGTTTGTTTGAGTAAGGTTTTTTTGCGGCTTTTCTGTAACCAATTAAACACCCGGCACGATTCAATCGTAAATTTTAAAACACCACTTCTGGCTGATGTAAAATGAATCTTCCATGCATCATATTTATAATAATTGAAATGAAAAACTGATAATTGGGTGTTTTTTGGTAAGATGTTATGTTAAGAAAATATAATATAAATGTGTAGAACTATATTCCCTACATAACGTGCATTTAGTAAATGTAAATGTAAATCAATAGATATACTTGTTCTTGACCATCTGTCATACCGTCTAGAATTTTTGAGATTTGTTTTAAGATTGTTTGACTTCCATTGTTGACGTTTTTAATCATATATTTTTGAGAAAAAAACGGAAAAAGTATAATTATTTTCCAATTTTAATACATAGTCTAAATATAGCAAAGATTACATCAACAATATAAGTCTAGTTTGAGAACTGGTTGAGATATTAGCGAAAAAGTTGGAAGTACCATCAATTCAGTGTGCCAATGCATGTCAGCATTAGCATTAGAGACAATTTATAAAATGCACCTTTTCTCCATTTATGCAAAGCAAAACAAGATGTGCTATAATTCGTTCCCTAAACAGTTTTAATCCTGTTCAGAAACCGTACTAAATTGAAACAAAACAGTAAAATCATTTAAAATCCAAATGTAGTATCCCTTCCCTTGGCACCTAAACCATCACAGCTCTAAACTTCTATTGGTTGTTATAATCACTTGCAACATAAGCACACAGCCCTCTCGCTAGTTTGTAGCAAGCTCCAACTGTCGTGATCCAACCCCCACCAGCACCAACAACAATGAGCTTGATAATTGACTTTGAGTAACATTAACCGCACAATGAAGATCCTAAACCAAAACAAAAACACACGTACACTCACCTGTCTGCCAGCCTGCCTGCCTGCCTGCACAGCACGATCCCGAACTGGAGCAACCACGGAACACAATTCACCGCATGCTATGTTGATTTTAACCAGCCAGCTTCTAAACTCCCAAAACCACCCATGGGTGTATGTGTGTTTGTGTGAGTGATTCGAGCTTGTGCGTGCCATTGGAGAGAGAGAGAGAGAAGAGTGAAAGAGAGAGAGAAAGAGAGAGAGAGAGAGAGAGAGAGAGAGAGAGAGAGAGAGAGAGAGAGAGAGAGAGATAAAGCTCGCCCAGGCTAATCCAACGCTACTTAACATAAGAAAATTAAAACCTCCGCCCCGCGTTTGTTACATATTTGCCTTACATTTTATACAGTGCAGCGCGGCACCTCCACCGGTATATTGGCTGTACTCCAAAAGCCCTCACTGGAAAAGGGTATTAAAACTACCTGTGTACGAAATATATTTCTCTATATGTGTGCTCGGTAGGAGAAGATGACAATGGAAATGTTTTTGCATTCTAATGCATGCATCTGGCTGAGCCCCCGGTATCAGCAGCGGACGATTTAACTCCAAATTATGTTCCATTGTGTTGTAGTGAGTGTGTGCAGAGATTAAAAATCAGTTTGCCAGGCAGGCAGGCGACAGTCTACCCCGAAAGCTTGTATTGTCATTTGAATTGAATCTATCGCTCGTGTAATCTTTATTTGCATAAACGAAAGGTACGATTTCTTTCCTAAGGGGAACGGGGAGAAAACCAATCATACGAAACTATGGCAAGTAATTATCGTTGAACAACATGCTAAAACTTGTACCAAATAAGCGTAGGAAAAAGCAGTTTAAAGATGCCATAGTGAAAAAGGATCTTATTTTAACTTAATAAATACATTATTAACTTAGCTAGTAGGTAGTTCAAGCAACAGTGCAAAACATAAATCACACAAAGTGTCATTAAAACAAGAAGTGATATTCATATTAAATTTAATATTTTTAAATAACTTTAACACGCATATCTATTACATGAAACGGGGCGCTCATGCCTGCATGTTATTACCAACACAAACCAATGTCACATGGCAATTGTTTTCACCAAAAAAAAAACAGCCGAAGAAAAGCCTTTATTTCGATCATGCTGCATTCCTCGTTACATCCGCCCTGTAACCGCGCGGTGGTGATGTAGAATCAAATGCTTGCACAAGCGAACAAACAGGTACAGGTAGCGCGAGTTGGTGCAACAACAAGCGAACAAGACAAACAGTATGCGCAGCAACCCTGGAATCAACCCGGGATGTGCACATGCACACCGCCCAATAGATAATACAACCTAGCAGGCCGCCATACCATTCTTGCGCACACGCTATCGCGTTTGCACTTCTGCTGCTGCTGCTGCTGCTGCTGCGCATCCCATTCCCGTACCGCGACTGCTTAACAATCTTCCTCATTTTCGTAGCAACCAGCCCGTCCCGTTTCCCACCACCCAACCGGGCAAGCATAATGAATTCTTTAGCCCGGGCGGCTGCAGAGCAACATACATTCATCCCAGTAATAACAATACCGGTTGGTGCAAATTTATCTAATAAATAATAATTCCCGGAAAATTATTAGCACACCGTGCCGTTCCGTTGGCGCGTCGCGCGCGTTTGTTGTGTTTGTTTTTCTTGTAGGAGATTTTTCTCCCCACCACCGCCACCCCTGGTACCGTTGATCCCTGACCAAACACCCCTGCATGGCGCTGGAAAGGCCCGTTGTTAGGCGCGTGCACCACTACTTCCCATTCCCCCATTAGGGCCTTGTGACTTGTGACTTAAAATCGCTCCACCGAATGGCTGCCCCACTGCGACTACTGCTCCCAGTCTGCAGTATTTGCTTTCCTATATTCAAATGCATCCGGCGGCCCACGGTGGGTGTTGGGGAAGGAGTTTGCAAAAATGAATTTCCCCGTTTTGCTACAGCTTTATTGTGCCGCATTTGCGCAGTTTTGCGATGAAGCGCAAAAGATCATTTCGTTTATTAAAAAGATAAACACGGTAAAGTATAATTATAGTAATTTGAAATTATTCTTCACGCTTATAACACATTTCTTTTCTTTCTTTTGCTCCTCCCTCTTTCGTGTGCCGTCGTGTCTTTTCTTGTTCCTAGGAGGATGTAAGCGATATCTTTGGTTATGGCCAGAGAGCGTCTGGAGAAGCAAAATGCTTGCATCCTGCTAGAAAGAAGTATGAATTCATTTCAAGAAAAAAAATAAATCGTCACTATGAGGAAAGCTTAGTGAAAATATTTTTTTCAATAAAAATTGCCTTTCCAACAGGTGATTTTTCAGAAACCAACTTCAAGCTCAAAATTAATTAAAATAAAGTAAAAGATATTGAAGATTTAGCGGTAGAGATGATACCACCATTCCATTCCAAAAAAAAATCGGTCAGACTATCGTGGCATACCGATTACAGGTCAAAGTTGTTGGGACTGTTTGATGGGAGAGTGCCCAACGACCTGTCATAAACAGGAGGCATCCGAAGATAGTCAGAAAACCCGAACCAATACGAACCAAACTGATCAGGGCAGGGATAAAAAGGAGCGGTAGGGCAACATTCGGGGCTCTTGAACCAATTAGCGGGGAAAAACGACTAATTTTTTTAACGCGTTTCACGTAATAAATGCTTGGCAAAGAATTCCACCCGTTTTTGGTTATTTTAGTTTCTAACAGTCAATTCCAAAAGGTCAAAGGTTAAAGCTAAGAGGTCAAAGGGTAAAGAGGTTGTTAAACTAAACTTACTTAATTAAAAAAAAGGACATCCAAGGAATAACTTACTTGTCAAGGAAAGCTCAAATAACTTACGAGAAAAACACCAGATGGCGCTGTAAAACAGATAAAGTTCGGCAGCGGTCGTGAATCAGGGTTAAGTGAGGTCAAGACTGATCAGCTGATCGAGAATAGGCGCCATGAAGAAAGGCAGTAGCAAAAGCCAAGCGACATAAGACAGACTAATTTTTAAACTGATCGGCGAAAATCCATACGCGAGCGACAGTTCTAAAAATGTCCAAATAAAGCTACCCACTTACGGTTACACACGTAACAACAAGTTGAACGCACGATAGTTGGCTGACAGTTCAATTAAAAAGCATGTGTTTGTTTAGAAAACCGGTTTTTTGGAAAAAAAAACACAACAATTTCAAAAAGCTCAACCACTGAGTTCAGGCTGTAATCTCTAGATGAACGACTAATGTTACTGAAATTGATAAGTAATAAAAGGCTCGTCTTATACCAAGCAGCCGAGAGGATAAAATAAAAATGATGAATCCATTCGCTCAATTGCCTTGCCATAGAAAATACAGGATGATTAGTTCCATTTATAACATGCGTTGTGGTAGAGTATTAAGTAAACTGGACGATCAAATGGTTCTAGCAGGTGCAAAAATGTTAAGCTTTGCTAGTTGGGACAATCCAGCCAATTCAATCATTACCAAACGGCTGACAAAAACACTTCGATTTACTTCGTGACGATGTTCAAGCGATTGAAGACATAATACTAACTCCTCTGAAAGTTAGAACATTTATAGCTGAACCAAGGTCTAGTAAACCTGCCTCGAATAAATAAACTCTAGTAATTTAAAAGCCTTGCAAGCAATTATTAGAAGGTGATTTGTTATCGCTTTTTGCAGAGCGCTATCACCTTGCAGGAAGTATGTCAAAGTGCGAAATTTTAAACGACTCTAAGTACTTTATGTTCTTCTCTTCAGTTTCTTTTATCCTGACTACCTTTTTGAGCGGTCCTAAGCTTAAATGATAGCTTAAGCCTATCTTACGTGATACGATTACTAGTTATTTGCATTATTTGAATGTTTGTTGCCTGTACAAATGTTAGTTTTCATCAAAAACTGAACGAAATCTTGCTAACTTTCTTCTCATTCGAAATCGATACTTTTGTTTTAAATTTACATTCAAAAAGTTTTAGTTTTATTTTCTTTCTGGACAACTAATACGTTATTTCATTTATAAAAACCAACAACTAAAATCCAAATGGAAACATTTGAAACTCTTCTATCGCATAAATCGGGAACAGAAATCAAACTATTTACACCCGTTTCTGAAACAAAAGTATACTAAAACAAAAAAGCTCTAAATCTCAAACTCCCCGCAAGCTTATTTATAGTACTAGTAATAATGCTTGTTTTTACAGATTGCTCACATAAATTGTGGCTGTGTTTGCGTGTCGCATATTTTGGTCTAAGCGGCCGCCGTTTTAACCCCCGCTGCATATATCTTCATTTGTTTTCCGCGGTATGTGTTTGTGTGTCAACGGCAGTGCAAACTTGAGCTATTCATCTTTACCTACTGTAAAGAGTGCTACTATAAATTGTAGCTAGCAAAAGGATTTAACCATATTTACATATTTCACTACTACTTTTCAGACCTTTCAGACCTTTTCCCTCAGGCTACGGCACCAGGCGCGCACCATTATGATGGAAGGCAAAACTCTCTCTCGCTCTCTCAAATTTATACTTTACCCTTACTCCTTTCCTTTCCAGCGCCCTGAACACATTTTCACGCTTTGAAAACTACGGAAGCAGAATGGAAAATATAAATAAAAACGAGAGAATGGAGAGAGAAAAAAATAAAATACACACACTTTGAGGCTATGGCAGCACAATTCGCGCTAAGCATCGACGCTAAAAAGCGCAACTGCAGCGCTTTTGATGACAGATACCCCTCGTCGTCGTCGTCGTCGACTTAACCGTTGCTGGCTGACTGCTATTTGCTGCACAGGATCACAACATTGCATATTGGAGGGGTACCATTTGTGGTCTATTTTTTATGTGTGTGTGTGTGTGTGTGTGTGTGTGCGCCCCATAGCCCAAGAACATATCGTCGGCCATTAGCGCGATTTCTGGAACGTTCATTTTGAGGCAAAGCAGCTGAAGCAGGCCAATATGCAGGCCCGGGCAGCAGTAGAAGCAGTCACGATAGGAGAGATGGATCTTTTACGGTGGTTCTATTACATGCCACAGCGCTCCATACCACCAAACCGGGCGCCTGTTCTTCCTCCGCTATGGCCCGCACAAACTCGTGTACAACTAACACCGAGCCCCTTCGAGCGGGATGGGTATCGCGGAACCGACCCGAAAATGGTTAGATTTACTGATAAAGTTTTTAAATACATTTTGTATTATTTCTATGATGTATGAACGCTTATGTTCGCTCGGTTGTAACACTGCCGGGGTCGCTGATCGTACAACTACCACTACTACTACTACTACTACTACTACTACTAATACTACAACAATGGCCACCAGCATTACCTCTTGGCCGCCATCAGCGCCAACTGCGCGGTGCAGTTAGTTTTCGAAAAAGCTCAATGTTTGGACGCATTTGGACAGCCCTCCTACCCCCCGAAAAAGGACTTCTTCGGCGATTCCGCCAATGAAAGATGGAGAAAACAGGAGACACACAAAACCAGGCGACCAGAGGATGAGGCCGAGGCCACCCCACACATGCTCGGGGAGGGAGAAGAAGGGAACCGACACCGGGAGAGCTGGTGCGAATCCGGGAGAGACACTAAGACCGGAGTAATTTATTACCCCTTTTGCCTTCGTTTGATAAATGCCAGAAAGTGGTTACACCATGCGGAGACAAAAGGGATCCCGATGCTGATGAACGCGGTGCCAGGGATAGCCAAGGCCCGGGGGAGGGAGGGTGGGGGGAGGAGGTGGTGGAACACACCTCGGGAAACCTTCCCTCTTCGCCTTCCATCAGCAGTATTAGCAGCAGTGGCCGCACGCCAGCAGTAGTAGCACCACCATCACCACCACCGATACCGCCACGCCAGCACAGAAGTGACAGAAACGGACGGATTTTCTTTATTTATGACACATTTTTGCGTTTCCTCTAGCGCCATCACTCCTCCCGTCATGCCGGTCCCCTTGCTCCTTCTGCTCATCGAGTGCCGGAACGTTCGGAAAAGAACGAAATCGCTCCAACGGCACAGTTTTCGGAGACAAAGTTTTTAATCCAAACCTCAGAGCAGCTTTCCAACACATACATTTATATATATTTCGCTTTTACGACGGCGGGTCGAACATCAACAGGAAAAACGGTCGTAGCTGACCAGGCGTCTCCTTTTCGTGCGGCGTTCCCGATGGTCAAATGACCAATGGAGTTGCAGGGCGGGGGAGAGAAATAAAAAAACCCCATTTACCTTCCCCCGAACCAGCGGATTGATCATCGTTTTCAGCTTCAGCAATAGGAATCGGATAAGCGGATTCACAAATCGGCGTGGTGTGTGGTTTTATATTTTGCATTTAATCTTGCTCCTGTAGCGAAAGCATGGCATTGGTCTTAGGATGGAGTGGCAAACAATTAACGTAATGAGGAGTGTGGTAAACAGAGCCATATTTTGTAGGACGATTGAAACTCAACTCAGGTCAGTCCTGTGATTTTACTTTGACGAGGAATCTAATTTTATCAGATGATCATTAAGTATTTCAAATATTTTTAACTTATCACATGTAGACATTACACGGAGCTAGAGACTGAGCAATGACAAACTGTTTAAATCATTAACTGCTCTACTCTTGCAAATAAGTTTATTAAATTATCTAATGTGCAATTATAACTTTTGGCACTAAGCTTTAAAGTAATTTAATAATTAAGCCTCTCTTGTACACTACAAGGAACACAACAGGAACAATTAGCATTTCAGAAACAATTAGTACAACAGGAACAATTAGCATTATTACAAAGTGTTTGCGATGCAATTCAAGACTGCGTTGGTGATTCGTTATGCGTCAATGATATGGCTGCAGCACGATACTTGAATTCGTTGACTATACTCGAGACTGCATATTTTGATTGCTTTTTGCAGTACACTTGCACTAAACACTTTAAGCGCCGCCTCATATGAACTCGCATGACGGCTTTGTTCACCGCTCAGATGCACGCTCTCTTGCCATGCACTACGCGATCACTCGAAAAACTGTGATGTCAGGCTGACGGTCCAAGTGTTAACCAAACGACAGCAGTAGTAGTTTACATACCATATTGACATGGCTATGACGCCGTGGTACGATCGCCCATTTGCACACAATAAGCACATGCTCAACATATGTTGATATGCCCCATATGGATTGACCCATCGTACACAAAACGGACACATCCTGCTATAAGGACACCAACAAGTCACAGCTTGAAAAGGTTATTAGCGGCTTAGGCAGGTCTAGACTAATTAAGGTTGTTTTTCCAATGATTAGAAGAATTTACAGTTGCATTCTTCCATACTGGATCTTGTTGTTAACTGTTTTTAACCTTTGTTGATTAAAATATCTATGCATTAGCAAACAAATTATAAGCGAACAATCTTACATGAACATGCAATGAATCTGTATTTGTTTAAGGGTTTCAGTCCATATTATTTTAGTCTTAAAACATGTAGATATCTTTTAAAAGGTTACTTGCAAAAAAAAACTCTACAACCTTGCGAGTTACTAGTTTCCCAGGTACTATATCACTGTTTAGCCGGTTGCATCTACCTCCCGGCCAAGCGAACGTAGCAATGAAGTCACTTTTCCCTCAGTCTTTATTTGCAGCATCGTTCAAACTCGTCAGCCATTCGGAACTGGGCTTCCTTTCAATACTCTGATTGATGTCTGGTTGTTGTGACAACTGCGTTTGTTTACGTTGGCGAAACCCCACAACTTCTATTGATCGTGCGAATTTATAGGGTTCTGCGACAAAGGTCGACGGAGGGATACAGTGCACTCCATTTTGCAACGACGGTTGTGATGGCGGTGGGGAGAAAAGGGATAAATAGCCCCGAAATACGCGCCCTCGCTCTCTTTGTACGCCACAACACCAGAAGAAAGGAATAAAGACTAAATTTGTGATTTTTCTTCCCAGTAAATATCTACATTTTCTCCTATTCTTTCGGTATTTCGCAACACTGGTAGTGCCAAGATGTTGTAACTGCCACAACAAGCTTAAACGACGTCCACAAACTGCCGCACGGAGTCCATTTTAAACGATACGGAGTCTTTGATCGCGCACATTTTCTTAAAGAAGTTGTTTCATTTTTTTGCCATCACGGGAGCCCTTTCCGTTTTAAGTTCGTAGGTTGAAATTTCAGCCTGACAGCTGTTTGCTTAGTATGGCAGTTTTAGAGCTGCTATCAAAGTGGGTATAATATACAGTTGGGCTTATCCCAAGGTGTATGAATTTTGAAGGCTGATATTTATCGCTTCTGTTTCTGTATGAAGACTTTAAGAGTGTTTTGAGTATTCGCAAAGCCTCCAAAAAGCTTGTTTGAACAAAAGTTTTTACCCATCATATCAAAAAGTGATATTCAAATTTGGTTTTAAAAAACATGCTATGTGACCACCTGGACTACATACACTTTGATTCTAGATTCCACCAAAGTGGGTAGAAAGGAAGTGTCGTCATGTAGAACAATTGGGCATCGAGGCTTTAGAAAAAAGCACAAAACCAGGATCGACGGCAGTTGTCAAATGCGACAAATGTTGCTGGTATTTGGATATGATAAATGAATTGTTTTCGTTTAATAAACATTTGTTTAGCACTAAAAATTTGTATTTTGCATCCACACTCCATAAATCGGCATTTTACACATTATAATGCAGCTGCTGCCTGTAAACAAATATCGACGGCTGTTGTCAAACTGAATCTCAAAATGGCAACATGCCAAACGCTAAGAAGACACCTCCTCTATATTCCACCTTGCCTAACGCTAAGAAGACACCTCCTCTATATTCCACCTTGGATTCCACCAACTGATCTCTTTAATACACCTTGGGGTACATGTAAACAACACTGTGTTTTCGAGCAGGTACTCGAATTTAATTCTAGCATTGAGGCTAGAATAATCTAGACTGAAAATCGGAGGCTAGTTTTTTTTGTGCTTTTGTGTTTTGTATGGAGTATTTATATGATTCCAGCCACCAACTGTCAAACTCCATACAAAAAACTGACTAGAATCGTGAAGGGCCCCATGGTTAGAGTTCTACTGATAGAGGTGTCAGATCTTTTCTACAAACTCATCGAATACTATCATTAAAATTACAATCAACGTTTTGTAAGGGCAGATGTACATAAATCACTTAAAACCGTCAATTTTTATTCTTTTTGTATAATGTATGCAATAATTTCAGCCGTTAACAGTCAAACTTGGGTCCATTTTCAAAACTAACTAGAATCGTGAAGGGTTCTTGAAGTAGTTTTACATGGGTTACATTTGTGCATTGTGCATACACATGTGCATATTCAAACTCACGAACAGTATGTACAATAGTGCAATAAAGGGTTAAGGTTCTATTTTATTTAATAATAGGTTTTTACTCAAACTTTCAAAGACTAGAAAATGTTTAAATTAAGACTGATGTGATGTGATAAACTGAACACCTACAACTTATACCTGGTTGCACATCAAATAGAATACATGTTTACTGAAAATGTTAAGCAGTAAAGAAAAACAACATGTTCTAATTGTTTCAAAATTTGTTCCAATCAAATAGGTTAAAGGTTATGAAAGCTTTTCTTTTACATATCTCTTTATAGCCATAATTTTACCGCAAAAGTATAATAAGACCGCGCAAACCAAACGCATCCTTTACCAAATCTCCAATCAACCCATCCACCAACACGCTACGACAGTAAAAGCTTCAACCCTACAGTAAATGAAGCAATAAGTGAGAAACCGTACCGCCAGTACCTTTTACCTACTGGGGTCTCTCCCCCCTTGGAGGCAGCTGGCAGCTCCCCGAAGCATTCTTGAGCGCACCCGTCCAGCGACGCCGCTGCGCCCGAGCGACCATCGTAAAAACGGAAGGAATTTTTATTTCCTTCCCGCAGCGTCTTGGACGCTAGCCCTTTCTGCAGCCAGTCCCACACCCAGTCTCACCAAAACACCTCAGCCATCGGAAAACGGTGCAGGCAAACAACGGCAAAGTAAAGCCCCGGTTACACAGAAATGTATGTGGCCATGTGGCTGTGTAGAAATTCCGCTCGTTCCTGTGGTCACAAATCTTGGATTAACGTGTCCCTAGGTGATGTTCTTGGGAGCAAATAATTAGTCTCACTTTCTCTTTGCCATCGCGCCACCGCGCCCCACACCTTACGGAAGGATAGGGACAAAGTGCCGGTAGTGCCCTGGCCGCACTGTTTGTTCTCCCAGGTTCGCTTGCTCTGTTTATAATAGAGTTCGAGTTTTACCATCATGTCAAATTTTTGCACCAGGTTTTTTTGTGTTCTTTCTTCCTCCATTTACGCTTTTTTTCTATTCTATTTCCCCATTTTATTCTTTCTCGCCGCAGGCAAGCAAGCGAGCGAGCCCTCGTCTATTGGGAGGGTCATTGTGTTTGTTAGCGGTAGCGTTTGCTTTCTTTGCCCGCTCAGTACACTTTTCAAACTCGAGTGTTTTATAATAATCCTTATATATTGCACAAGTCGTCTTCCTACCACAACTATTTCCTTTCCTTTTGCCGGGCCTGTCGTCCCATTCCTTTGCTTACTCTCGTCAACTTTTCCGCCCGTTGAGCTTCTTGCAATTTCAACTGCTTTCGAGCTACTGCTCGTGGACGCTCTCTCTCTCTCTCTCTCTCTCTCTCTCTCTCTCTATCTCCCTCCCTCTGAATGGTGCAACTTCATCAAGTCTCAAGTGTCCCACACAGTGTGGGCTACTAAAAACGTAAAGTTTTTTCATAATTTTCTTCATTATCATAAAAATATATGAATTATAGATAAACTAAATGAGCAACTTACTCTTGGTGCGCGCACCGGGCACCCCCTCAGACCTCACGCCACAGGCCACGCCATCCCGACCCATTTGGACACAGTGGACATTTGGCAAGTCGTGGTGAGCGCGTTATCGGTAAACCACAACGCGCGCGCGAAAGTGTAGCAGTTACGGGGTGAGGAAGAGCCATTG
>KI919918.1:19791-31800 GCA_000473525.2 Anopheles melas | reverse complement strand
GCGGTGTTTTCTTATTGTTACTCTTCTGTATGTGTGTGTGTGTGTGTGTGTGTGTGTGTGTGTGTGTGTGTGTGTGTGTGTGTGTGTGTGTGTGTGTGGGGTACTTTTACTACAAACTCTTCCGCCTTTTTCTCAGTGCGTTTTCCACGAAAAGCTCGTTTGATATGTTTGATGCTTGAGTTTGAGAAAAAAATCCAAATAATGTAAACACGCACCCACGTAGTAAACACGCACGTAGTGAAGACAGTGGAAATGCACCAGCAAATTTTGTAGAACTTTGAGGATGATAAGTTTGAACCTCCAAAAAACTGAACGAAACTCCCCCGTTTTAGTATCTTTTTCTTCTCTGCTTCCCCTAATCGGAGATCGGGGAAACTATCAAGCAAGGGGGAGTTAAGGGAGGAGTAGTAGTGTTTATGTTTATTTGTGTGTCTGTGTGCGGTGTAGTTGGAGCATTTTATTGCCCTTCCCTTGCGGTGCGGTGTGCCTGCTAAAAGATCCTGGAAGTTTGGGAATCTCTCTCTCTCTCACTCTCATGCTCTCTTGCAAGCACAAAGAGAGGTTAAAAGTATGGTATGATAAGCACATTTTTGCTGCAAGACCTGCTGCTGGTGGTCTTGCTGGTCTGGTGCTGGTTCGGAGGGCGCACCAAGGCACAACAACAACAACTGCCGTGGAACCATTAAAGTCATATGACAGAAAATCAATAATTCCGGAAGAGAGAACACCCGTGCGCGTACAAATGACGACCAGGATGACGGTGACGACGGCGACGACGACGACAAAACGGTGACAGTGACGACGAGGACGACGGTGACGACTTGAGAGTGAATTCCAGCTTCTGAATCCTTTATGTATTATGGGAAATATTTTCCCCGTGGTCCATCATCTATATTTGTATGTGTGTGTGTGTGTGGGTCGTTGACAGGTGGTACAAAATTGGCATTTTTTGATTCACATTCACTTGGTCACAGGAGGGAGATAAGAAGAAAAAAATGAATTCTATAAAGATCCTTCAGGAAAAAAAATCAGAAAAAAGGGGTTGGTAGTGGTGTGAGAGTTTCTATTTCCTTTTTTATGTGTGTGTGTGTGTGTGTGTGTGTGTGTGTGTGTGTGTGTGTGTGTGTGTTTGCTTTGCACTCCTGGCACTGCCCGGTGCTTTCTGCTGGGTCGCGTGCGTATTCCCACGGTGGCTCTCTTCAAGTACTTCCGGCATGGAAAGGGACACCAACCACCTTCCCATCTCGCACGTTTGAAGTGGATGGATGTTTTTCTTGCTCCTTTCCTACCCCCGACTGCTGCTCCTACTGTCTATAAGGGTGAGAGTGAGCAAAGGAGAGACTTTGGGGATGTCTTTTCCCACACTTCCCACCGAACGTGTTTGCCCGATCGCAGGCTCCCTCCCAACACTACGATACGATAATCCTCACATCGCTTAATTCCACGTGAGCCAGCAGCAGCAGCAGTGATCGAACGGCAGGGCCGAATTCTGTGGCAAAAAAGGGTTTTTTTTTGTTTGGGGGAGGGCAAAAGGAGCACATGCCCATCGGCACACATCGTTTGCGTGTTGCACTGTACCAGCAAACACGCACACAGTTGATGTTTGAGGCCGTATTTTTGTATCGAAATGCGTATGATGTCCGTGCGTGTGTAATTCTCCACCACCCTGGCGCTAGAGGAGATTTGGAATGTTTCTAATGAAATTCTGTTCGGCCTTGATTGGAACACCACGTCCGTAGGGACGCCACTTTCTGCATCGTTAGTATGCGTGTTCGTTTACTTAAATGTGTGTGTGTGTATGTGTGTGGTTGGATGAGACCGAATTGAAGGCCCCGAAATAAATATATGCTGACAGCCACGTTAACGTTGCAGCATTTTCCCGACAAAAGCAGAAGACAAGAAATAAAAAATAAAACGCCTGCCAGAAAATAGGCTTGTGCAAAATTACATATATTTTACAGTCCGCAACGCAATTTGTGCTCTGACCGATGCAGCAGCAGCAGCAGCAGCACAAGCACATACTAGACAGCAGGTGTATGTGGTGTTTAGGGAAGCTCTCTTTATACGAGCCCGATACGCAAGCACCACCAAAACCGTATGTAGTGTGTAGAAATAAACATGTTCATTTGCGGCGGCCATGTTGATTTTTGGGGTGTCCGAACCTTCCAACCGTGCTCATATGAGTACTTTACACACTTCCACGACGACGCCGACAACGACGACGAAAACCGTGAGAAAAGTAAATTTTTGACCTTTTGCAAAATGACCTGAAACCACAGCTACCGCGCGTGTGTTACTGTGCGCGCAACGCCGTGCTGGGTCAGTGGGCTGAATTTAGTAGCATCACACACATATTTCGACTTTGTTGTCATTAAAAGCAAATTAATGGCAAAGCTCAAAGTATGTGTGTGGGTCTTTCCCTAGATTGGGCGAAAGATTGTTACGCAACCCTGAACACTCGGTGGCTTATACATATAACTTTAGGCGGCATTTGTGTACATTGTCCAAAAATGCTAAGGTTGGAAGGTTGTTGCTAACGCTGATAACACATATATGTTCATGTAGAAATTGAGCTTTTGGATTGAGTAATTTGAGGATGTTTAGAATGAAAGGCTTTTTACCGGCAAGAAATGACAAATTTTGACAAATTTTGCACATTTTCTCGGATCTTTTGTAGAACAACTTTGGCTCATTTGACGGTTTAAGCTAGAAAGCTGTAATATCAGTCTATGCCATTGCAAATATTTATCAACATCATTCGTGTTGTTGTTCGTTTTTCACATTTTTTCATACTGAAACCTGAAGCACCTGGCGTAATATCAGCTGGCAAATGTGCAGTCAAACTAGCTGAATTCGTAAATTTTGTCAATATTGGTTTGGTATTTCTGTTTTTCCTCACCTGCAGCTCGTGATATATCTTTAGTTCCTTAAAAACAATAAAAATGTACATTTATAGAATATCTTAGCCAAGATCTATAGACACAGCTGTACCATTCACTAAATAAAAGGGGAATGGATTAACTAATATCTTTCTTGCGCTAAACTTCTTTTAAAGCTGATTATCAGTCTTTAATTTCCGTTTCGATCGCTTTGAGATTTGAACTCAAGATGGGCGGAGCTGTCAAACTCCTGAGGAGCTGTTAAACTCCGCGTAGATAGCTACGCTACGGAGCTAACGACACTGTGATCGGAATCACAATATAACACTCAATCAAAAAGTGAATAAAGTTAACGATGATAGTATACATGTATATCCCTCTGCTACTAGCAAGACATCCTCTTTACGTTCATCAAGAGTGTGTTAAGCAAGTTTGTGAAGTACCAACAATCATCGTGAACCAGGTAATTGTAGAAAAGCAGTGCATGTTAACTGCCCACATTGAACTCATTAACCCCCAGAGGGCATTAAAATGTAATTTGAACTCGCCCCGATGAGTCCCAATGAGCTCACAGGTTTGCAATTTGGTTTGACATTTCAACCCAAAGTCGTAGACATCCTAACTCTCCCTCGCACAAACTTCTCAGAAACGGTCAGTGACAAAAATCATTACAGTGCTCGTCTCCGAAATAGAGTTATGATTTTGCCTCGACCTGTTTGGATTAGCGTAAGTGGAGCGCAAATAGTGTACTGCGTGTCTTACTTACTTTGCGATCGCGTTCTGTCCAATGTTTCCTCCAAACCTTTCCTAACCCTTCCCGTACCGTCGTTGTCATCCTCTTCGACATTGCTGGTGATGATCGGGCGTACCATCAAAAGAAGGAAATTGTGCTATTTTCGATTCTATTAATAGGCTGCGTTTGGCCAAGCAATGATGCAAGTAGTGTGTGGCGTTTTCGCGTGGTGTACTTGCAAAGCGTGTGTGGTGAACAGTTGACTGTGCGCTCGTAAGAAACACTCACTCTTGGCTGCAGCCGGTCGGTCAACCCACTGCTATTGCGGTCTAGTGGTCTGCAAGAAGAATTTAGGACAGTTTTTGATGTCGCTTTGTTTTTTTTTCTTTCCTTCTGGGATATTGGGGGCAACGGGGTTTGAAATTTTAGAAATGTGTCTTCGAATCGTTTAAGATAGAGCATTGGAGATGTAGTAGATCTTTTTGAAGAGATCTCAGAATTTGACGTTAAATATGCAAGGATGACATTTAGAACGACTACCTCAAATCATGAACTAGATAAGTACGCAAATATCATGGGAATTTTGGGAAATAAATGCTTAATCGTCTTTTTATTGCTGTTATGCTCTTTGCTGTGAGTTGATTTATATCATCTCCAAGTAGTAATTACAAATGTAGGCAATTCTATAGTCATCACGATTATACATGGTTCCATTTTAAGGCTATCCATCGGTACATTTCTCACTCAGCTCATTCTTATTCTTTCTGCAAAAGAGACTAACGATTGTATTCGATCGTAAAACCAACGTGATCGATCGGCGGCGCCATTCTGGCATCACACAAGCGCAAATGGTGCAAAATTTTCCATTTGGCAATTGTTTATTTATACAACAGCGAGTTTTGGAGGGCAGAGGAGTGGTTGTATTTACCAGTGCAGTGGTGTGGTAGACGGTAGAAGTAGTAACACACAGCAAGCTGTTAAACTGGAATCGTGTTTGATCTGGCTGTTGTATTTGCCATCATCATCATCATCATCATCATCGCCGCCGCATTGCTCGCTTGCACAATTCCACCTTTTTATCAGCTCTTTGCGCGAGAGCAGCGGCAAGTTTTGCGCGCCGTTTACACGTTTCCCACCACGAAAGGGTCACTCCGAAGCGTTAGTGATGGCTAACGTACGTTCAGCAGTATGGTGACGCTTGGAGTTGATCGCGCTCGTGACGATGTACAATAGTCTCGCCTGTGACTGTGAGAGGTCATAGTCCTCCTTTAGTTTAATTTTTTTTTATTTGCTGCGTGTGGAGTTGTTTGGCTTCGTTTTCGTCTCCGTTGTGACGAGTGAGTTCCCCTTCCATGTATAAAAACCCCATAAACAGCTCGTTAACAGTGTTGGCAATGTGTATGTTTTTTTTTTTTTGTATTATTATGCGTATGTGTTTGTGCGCTCGTTTTGCAACCTTGTGCAGAATGGGGAAGGTTTGAGAGGGGGTGACTATTACTATGTACCAAATAAGTCGCGAAATTGGCGGGAGTGCGTTAGCGTTTATAGAGGCGTTCTGTAACGAAAATGTTAATCTGTTCTGTATGAAAATGTTTAAACACGCATTAATTGTTGAATTACATCAAGCTTAATACAAACATAACTTGATTGTATTGTTCTGATCGACTGTTCACAACCATTCTTGCACTGCACATTTATATGCCTAGCTCTTATAAGCTAACATCTGAAACTATAATAACTGCACTTCGTATATTTTAAACTCAATTCGGTAATTCTACCGATCAAATGAAAAAGCTTAAATGAAACTAGTTAGGTTGAATATGATGATATAGAACCCTGTAATGTAAACGACATCACAGTACGGCAACATTCTTTTTGAAATTCTGAAACTTCATCACTGATTTTTCTCAGGTTCTCGCCTGTTTCTTTTACACATTGGATTTTTTTAAGGTTCATTGATGTACTAAGGCTGCTATTCCGATCACAATTATTCAGTTGTTCTCAGTTCTGGTTGCTATATCCGTTTTTACCTAACCCAAGATACAGTAACAATACCTTGAATCTGTCTTGAAGACTTGATCGTTGAATTTCTCTCGTCTGTGAAATATGTTTGACTATCAGCTAATCATTTTCACGATTAATTTCAAAGAATTTTAATTACCTAATTGAATGTATTTCAATTGCTCAGTTAGATCAAACATTATATTCAGTTCGGTCTTGGTTCCGTTCAGTTTCCAGATCAAGATTCTGAGTCACTGGAAATCATTTAGTTCTTATCGATTACCCTATCGATTCCATGTTGCATATCGCCTATGCATCTTTCATATTTTACAGGCCTTGTTCCGATCTTAATCTAAATGTACATTTCCATAGAAAATCTGTAAAAATGTACAAGTTTATTAATAAAGTATTACTAGATTTTGAAGAGCTTGAGAAAGATTTTAGATATCATTTACAGGGTTTTCCAAGTCAGTTTCGAATGTAAACATTGTTCTTCACTGCATCCAAGATGTTTTACAACAGCTATCAAATGGTTTATTTGTTTCAACAAGAAATTTTAGTTTCAACACATGATTTGCAACACATAACAAAGAACTGTCAAATTCAATCCAGCTTGAGTCGTGTTGAAAATCATGCTGTAGAAATTAAAAAATATTTTGATGGAAATGAAATATCAGATCGATGTGGAACAACATTTTGCATGCAGTGAATAACAATGTTTACATTCGAAATCGACTTGGAAAACCCTGTAACAGCATAGGAACATATCTCAAGCTCTCTATTTCTCAAGAACTGTTACCTATAACCAAGGCAATTGGTATAAAATCCCCAAATTTGTCTGGATCTTCAGAAACATAAAACAATCGTCGTTCTTCTCGTGTCGACAGAATGATATAAATATTGTGTTCTGAAGGTATAGCAGTCACATCCAATGCATCCAGAAAATTGAAATATCTCATCTCTTTGCGCTGTAGGATCTTGAGTAAAGTGACAGATAGTTGTAAAGAAACCAGCTACTTTTTACTAGGATACACTCTTTAAGTAGGTTTCATCAAATTCAATTCATTTCATTGATCTATTGAAATGATCTTGTGTAAGTTTCGAGCATCAGAGTAGTATGGACCTACTGTAGTTTCTGGCACTTCTATGAATAATCATTAGCATTCTAAACGTGTATTTATATTGCAAAGCACCTTAAATTGTCTTTGAAAAGTAGAAAATATTACACAAAAAGGAGCATTAAACAAAGTGTACCATATATTATCCCTCCCACAAACAAACAAAAAACAACGGCTACAATCTTACCAGACGCCGTGAAAAACACAACCCTTAACCGGCTTAAGCCTGCCATTAAGATGAAAAAGATCACCCCTCCCGGTACGTTCTAGATGTAAGTTGCGATCGTTGCTTCAACCTCTAAATCTTCTCTCCTACCGCTGCCAATGAACATCGCGCAACCCCTTTATTCCACCGACCTCTGGCAGCTGAGGCGTAACGAGGCAGAGTTGGCCCAGGAAAGTAATTACCCGGTGCGGTCTGAAAAATGACTTGGCAAAAGTTTTGTTTTCCCGCTCCCTCTGTGTGTGTGTGTGTGTGTGTGTACTACTACCGCGCTCCCTATGGTATCGACGCGCCAAAAACGCTTCCCCCGCATGACGGTGCACGATGGATGTGAATGTGACGCTGGAAAATGGGTAAATCATGTTTGTGTCGTTATACGACGTTACGGTTTCTCTTCCCGCTGAATCGAGGGAAGTACATGCACACTTGCTTCTTCTTTTCGCCCCTTACGCTTTGACGAGTCTTACGGCGCGAAGCGTAGAATAATAATATCTTGCACAAACCTTCACCAAAGTGTAGTGCCTGAGGAAGCGCCCTTGTCCCCCGCAGCACTCGGTAGTACACCGACCGAACGAAGCCGAGCTTGTAAACGAAGCTTAAGGTACAAGGATATTGTACTAATGGTGTAACTATACGACTACGGTTTAGATGTACATCCCCGTTGCTTTCCTCTTTCGGGGTCTTTTCCGCACTTTTCGATCTCCCGCCACCACCTTACCCAAGCGGCGGCCGGGAAGCGATTAATCTTTCTCATCTGCACTTTTCAATAATGATAAATGTGTGTGCATATCCTGCGGGGGATCGATTGCTGTCTGTGTATGTGTGTGTGTAGGTTAGTGGTGGTAAGGTGGTCGAAACCGGAAGGATTGAGAGCGAGGCATGTGTTGGGACAGAACGGGAATTCAGCTTGACGTTAAAATGCCACCGGGCGGGAATGGCATTTTCCTTCCACTCGGCTCTCCGGATACTCGTTACTATAGCTTTGCATCGTATGCAAGTGAAGGGAGGGCGGCTCAATTGCACTGGATGGTAAAAGGGCTGGGGCAGTGTGCAGTGTGTAATGTGTAGATAACATTTTTGTGAAATAGTTTGAGATGAATTACGGAGCAAAACAAAACAAAAAGTGGGACGGATGAAAAGCCAACTGTATCCGCAAGCGATCCATCATCATTTAAGGCTGTGTTATTTGAACGGAATTGGAAAGGTTTTTTGCATACTTTTGTTGTCATATTTGCTCGTGTGCTATTTCACTATTCGCGTCAACCTAGTTGGATATCAATAGCTATGTGCTTCTTTTGCAGGGTTGAGTACTGTTTTGGGCATTGAAATTCATTACGCTTTATTATCTTTTTCGTTTTTCGTTCTTCTTCAAACATAAGTTACATTTCCATTGCAAGGAAACAATAAAGGCGTACAATTATAGAACTAATCTCTAGATTGCAAAACAAACAAGCTCCAACTAATTGCTAGAAAATGATAATGCGCAAACAAAGCAACGCCAATTAATATTAGCATGAGCTTTTTTTCTTTTCTCCTTTGTTCTCGTGTTTTAATTCTATCATATGGTGTGTCTTATTCGTCTTTTTTCTTCCTTTGCCTCTTTATCCGTCTCCCTCGGAAAAGCATGTGCACTGATCGCACTCAAACAAACAGAGAAAAAAGTCCAACCGAAAGACAGAGAGGAGAGTAATTGATTGCTCTAATGAAAATAAATAGCAGCGTAATTAATCATTCCATGTTCAATCATAAATTGTTACCTTCTACCGCCTCTACCTCCCTACAGTTGGCCGGAGGTGGCAATAGCGCCATATCGTAGGGCCAATAACGCTCCCAGGGTTATGGGTGTGTATGTGATGCATCCTCTCGCCGTCTAATGCATCATCTTTCCTTGGTTACGATGGTGGTTTAGTGTCGTGTTTGCTGCTGCGGCCTGAAGTTGCCGTTGAAGGGCAGGGAGCTCCACTGCTTGCAATTTGGCTACAAGTAGAAGAGGTTAGCTTTTAAGTAAGCAGTAAATCTTTACGGTATTAGCTGCTGGTGGAAGGGAATGATTTTATTTCTCGTAGAGGAAGTTCGGATCGTCCGATCTCGGGAGTATTTTTTCTTGATAAAGAAAATGCCTTATATTATTTGATTAAAATTTTTAAAATTTTTTTTGAGCATTCAGTCAGTTTGTAAGATTATGCACCATGAGAAACAATGCACACCTTCTTGAGACTGAAATCCAGTGGTTCAAATTTAACCAATATCTGTAATACCAACTAAAACAAACTATGCAGGGGCCATCCATACATTACGCAACACAAAAATTGCGTCAAAATAGTCAACAAAGCTCTGTGAAATAGAAGGCGATAGTTTTGCAATTAAGTAAGGGAGTGTTTTGACAGCTGCGAAGAATGTAAACAAACAATAAGGCCTTTTCTTTTTCCATTCAACGAGCTGACTTTTCAGTCTGTCTGTAAAACAGTGTTCATCACCCGGGTTGTGTCATTGCGATATTTATGGTCCGTCATATTGGATTTCTGCAATTGTTAACCAAAAGATGCTTTAAAGAAAAAATTAAGTACATGTATAAACCTTTCAAAAACCGATCCAAACAATTTTTAACCTCTTTTGACACAATATATAACCTTCAGCAAAAAAAAAATCCTCCATGAGCTAACCTGATTATGGGGGATTGCGACGAATCGGTGTTTATTTGCACATTTTTCAGGCCGAAATACTGAGGCTAATTTAGCGTTCGGTTTTTGATGGAGTGTGGACATGATTTCAGCCGCCAAGTGTCAAACTCCATATAAAACAGCTGGCTGATATCACAAAACGACAGATGCCAGAGCATTTCTGGAACGTGTCTATGTCGGTTGTCGAATACAACAAATTCTAGAGCACTCCCAAAGCAACTCTGCAATACTACTTTAGAGCAACTCCAAATTCGTTTTTTTTTTTATTTCTGGTTAGAACGGAAAGAACCATAAAAAATCATTTAACTGGCTATTGGAAATGTATTTCTACGCAACTAATGTTTATGTTTATTTTGTCACACTCAAATCTATCAATCGATCGACACAATCGATCGTTTCATCCGTAAAATGTTTCACTCTTTCAGACTTACAGTAGAGCTTCCTCCGCTCAGAATGTGTTGAATATGCTACCTTGAGAATTCTAAATGCTTTTAAATTATTAAAAGACACACATTACACCCTTCTTCTGTTTCGTCCGTCCGTCGTGTTTGTTTGCACGAAAAAAAAAAAGAAACTTCTCACATCGTCACATTTGCCATTAACACTCCGCTCGCGGCCGCAAAAAGGGTATTAGCGAGAAAAAGCAATCCTAGACGATAAAAATGAATGTCTGCTGTATCCTGTTGAGTGTGTATGTGTTTCTATGCCAGTGACACGTGATCGATTGGAAATTGTAAATAAATATATGTGTACTCAAGCAGGAGAGAGAGCGAAATCGATAAAAGAACTTCGCGAGTACGCCGCCTTCCAATCGTGCGGCAGACTCCATTATGCCGATTGGGTTTTTAGTGCTGTGTGTGTGTGTGCCTTGAGTGCGGCACAAAACGACGACACGAGGACGCAAATGGCAAATGTCGGCAATTGTGAATCCTAAATCCTCCCAAGCCCCGAGTGCTCCCTGCCTGAGAGCCTTCTTCTTTGCAATGGAGCGAAGGGTTTTCCCATCATTTTCTCTTTGCACATACACTAACACACAACCGACCCGCCCTGCCGGCTTAACAACGTCCCTTCAACCGCAAACCCGGCATACCCGGACCACTTCTAATTGAGACCGGGCCACCGCCGCCTCCATCGACACGAAACGGGTGGTAAAGTTTTTAGAGGGTTTTTGCGGTCCTTTCCCAAGAAGAAGCTCCAGCATGAGGGTGAAAAACGGATGTTTGTCGTGTGTAGAAGAGATCACAATGCCTCCCCACCCTTGAAGGATGCAAAACTTTCAACAATTTGTGGAACTCGCGCGCCTTCCCCAGCTACACAGGCACGGCACACATTTAAGTATTTCCCGGGTTTTTTGGGAATGAGATGGAAAGGTTCTTGTCGCGCACGGAATGTGAACCACAATTAGCCCAGCTTGCTCCGAGAGTTACTTTTGGTGAAAAAAAGGGGTTTTCTGGGGTACGGAGTTTTGTGGATGGTCCGATTTTAGGCTCTGACCAAAAGTTGCCTCCGGTCAACACTGGGACAGTGAATCGGGTCTGTTGGTGTGTACGTGTTGCTTCCTTCGGTGTAATTGTGTTGCGTTAAAGCGAAAGGATTCAAACAGACTTCTTCCCCTTATTCGCTCACCTTCTCCGTCGACTCCATTCAGTTATGGTCGGAAATAATGATTATCATAAACCGCATCGCAGGTCGGCTGCCGGTGGTGTGGTGACCTTTGAGCGGAACTGCCGGGTGCCGGTGGTCAAACTCATCGTCTGTGTGCCGAGGTTTTCTTTCGAAGAATTCCATGATGAAGGAAACGAAGGATCGTTACAAGATTTATACGACTGTGCCACGTGCACATGACGGGTTTATCAATATAATTGTTTGGGCGTTTAGTTTAATCATTACGACATTGTCGGTTTGAATTTATCGGACGAGATTGTTGTGATGTAATGCATTTTAACGCAAATTGTGCTGTTTTTAACGTCGCTAACTTAACGATACTTATTTCAGAAAAAGAGTTGAAAGATCCCTTACAATGCTCTGCAACTTGAATCTTCTTATCACTATGTCTTGAGAGTATCGGCCATAGAGTGTAGAACTTGCAATAAAAATTAAGAGTAAATTTATAAGTGTTTTTTTTTATTAAATTCCATGCATTATTTAAGAACATTTGGAACTGATCCGATGTTCATTTTCTATATAAACCATTTCTAGAATCATCATAAATTTTTTTTGTTGTTTAATTGTACAAAGTATTCAATATGTATTGTTCTCATTTTCATCCAAAATAATATAATAATAATAATAATAATAATAATAATAATAATAATAATAATAATAATAATAATAATAATAATAATAATAATAATAATAATAATAATAATAATAA